>JANHZT010003433.1:181466-192207 GCA_032468215.1 Stegonotus admiraltiensis | reverse complement strand
CTTTGGATGCTTCGGTACCTGTACCCAGGGAACGTGGATTCTGGAACTTATGAAGACTGAAGAACCAAACCTTCCTTCCTTATGTATAGCAACGGGTGATTTATTGTTTATGTTTTTTTAAATATGTTTTGTTTTTTTTTAAACTAAAAAAGTATATAATAAAAAAAAATAAAAAAAGAAATAAAAAAGTCTTGACAGCACTCAAGACTGAATTAACTGTGAAAAAAAAAACAATAATCTAATTCCCAGTTTAGACTACTGGAAATGAAGCCTCTTTCCCTCCTACTTCAACTTTTCTTTTTTCCATGTGAAGAGAAGATAATGACACATTTTTTAACCACACGAATTTAAAGAACCTGAGCTTTGCTCTAAGCTCCTTTAAACAAGATAAAGCAGCAATTTGATATCAGTTCAAGTTTCTCCTGGGGGAGAAACCTTGTTATGACAAAAACTTTGGGAAGGGATGGTGAGTAAGCTATGCTAAGGAAGATGATGAAGCTGTAAATAAGCACTTCTGATCAGAGATGTTTGCCTGATGCAGCAAGACTCTTTTTCTATTCCTGTATCTTTTTAAAAATCCCATCTTTATTATTTTTTATAAATAATTCAAGGCAGTGAACATACCCAATACACTTCCCACCTCCTATTTTGCTTGCAACAATCCCTCTGAGGTGAGTTAGGCTAAGAGAGAGTGACTGGCTCAAAGTCACCCAGCCGGCTCTCATACCTAAATGAGATTAGAATTAGATCTCACAATCTTCTGGTTTCTAGCCTGGTGCCTGTACCACTAGACCAAATTGGCTCTCATACTTATTTTACTTGAATAATTGCTCTATAGCTAACTTGCATAATTGGTCTACATCAATGCTTTACTGAATTCTGGGAGCCTGAAATTGGCATATCCTAATGTTGCCAAATTTGATAAACATTGCTCTACATTTTGCCTATCCACTTCAAGTAGAATTACAATTGCTAAAAAAAAAATCCCGACCCACTTCCAAAACTGGAAACCCCAGAGTTCTCTTTTTACATATTAAAAACAAGAATTGATTCTCAGCTATTATGTGAATCAAAACTGGTACAGTTCTTTATGATGCATTAGCCATTTCCTCTGTCTTTTTCAAATCTGCAAGATTCTTAAAACGCCCAGGCCAAGATCATGCCTGGATTATTTGCAGGGCCACTTATCTGCAGTTGTGTCTGCCTGTCCCACAAGATCTGGAAGAGTGGCTATGCTTCAAACTACCTCTTTAAAACCACGTCACCTGTGTCACTGCACCTGGAATAGCATCCCTGCCCTAAGATTTGGATGGACGTGTGCCTGTTGGCTTCTGCAAGGCTTTAAATTTCCCCCCTGAGCATTGGGACAGAATTTTGGATAAACCCATTTGAAAAAATGCTTTTGTTTTTTGTAACTTTAAGTCAGTTTTTGACTCCTGGCAACTGCCTATATAAATCCCCGCAGCAGTGGTGGGTTTCTACCAGTTCTACCTGATTTGGGTGAACCAGTAGCAGTGGCGGGAGGCTCCGCCCACCTGCCAGACATCATCACGGACGTTCTGTGCAGATGTGACAAGCGCACTCACATTCGCTAACTGGTAGCAAAGGAAGTGAATCCCACTACTGCCCTGCGGGGGGGGGGAGTTTGGTAAGATTTCACAAGTTGTTTACCATTGCTGTTTCCTAGGGATGAGACAGAGTGATTGGCCCAAGATCACTCAGCTGGCTTTGTGCCTCAGGCAGTACTAGAACTCACAGACTTCTAATAGGTTTCTAATCTGGTACCTTAACCACTATATTAAACTCTCTCTCCTGAAAAATGCTTTGGCCTAAATTTATGTCGTTTTATGTACTGCTTTCATGGTTTTTATGTTCATGCTCTATCTTTTTTCTTTGTGTTTGAATCCCCCAGGTGGACAGAGATGCAATTTTAAAATCGGGTGGCTACATAAAATAAATAATAAATGCCTTATAACTCATCTGATCAGTGAAATTTCTCCTTCAAGTCTGAACAAAAGGAATCCAATCACGACCGTATCTTTTGCAAACATTAAGCCACACTGAAACTTCACAATGAGAAGAGCTGGGTGCACCTTGAACTATCTGCATGCAATAATTCCTACACCGCATCTTTGTACAAAATGACCATATAAATTAGATTAAATCTAAATTAAAGGCCGGATCGTTTACAACTTCCAAACATAAACTTTATTTTTCAATCTTGCAATTTACCCAAAATGAAAAGAGCAACTTACCCATGATAAACTATTTATATACTCTGTCTTTTTTATAAATATTAATAATTAAGGTTTCATTAATATATGTCTATATTTATTACTATGTTTTCAAGAAAAGAACAATCTGGATTTAGATCCTGAAAAGAGAAATTCCCTACACAGAGAAACAGGAGAACAGACCTTCCGAATACATTCAGCATGGGATGTGTTTCCCCGCCACTCTTCTTGGCAATAATCCATGATATCCACTTCAGGTTCAATACTTAGTTTATTTTCTAGAAAATCTGAATTTAATGAAGACAAGAAAATTATGTTTAAGTTAAACATCAGAAAACTCTACTTCACGTTTCTTTCAAATGTAATTTCCACCTGCAGATGGAGATAGGCATTGGCTTTTCCATTGATTGCAGATTCCCTGTGTCTGGAATGTTTGAGCCTCCTTGGAATAAAATACATACACTTTTCATCTGTCAAATGTAATGTCTTCTAAGTGTTCCCATTTATTTGCTAGTATAAGGGTGTTTCTTGCATACAGATGCAACAAATATAGAAAATATATATATGATAGTGCATGCACCAAAAACCGTGTCATGGTAAAAATCCGGAGTCTGTTTTTAAAAATTTCAATTTCAATATTACTCATTTAAACATTGCAATGTTTTATGTATGTGTAGGCATACATACTTTTGCAGCAAGAGTACTAATTAGAACTGGGTGCTATGAATGGCAGTTGTACAGATCTTTGAAAAAATGCTTTCCCACTATTGAAGAGTTGCATGAAATACCTCTTTGAAACAGCCTTGCAAAGAGGTCATTTTAAAACAGTATTAAATATACACGGTGTAGTAAAGTCATACACAATATAAATTAAATAAAATGTTGGAATTGTTTTCTTCTAAACATTTTTTTACAAGTTTGACACATGACTTTTGAACATTTTTAAGTACAGTAACTTTAAGTGCTATTAAGTCTGCTGTTAAGAAACTGGACAGCCACTTGTCTGAAATAGGGTCTCCTGGTTGAGCAGGGGTTGGACTAGAAGACCTCCAAGGTCTCTTCCAGCTCTATTCTGTAACTTACTTACTTTTTCTCTGTCACTGACAAATTCTAATATGATGATATCCTTTAGATTAACTACTGACCAATTGAGTATACCTTGTATATTTGCATAGAAATGTAATTATTATTTTATTATTTATTCCACTGTGGAATTCAATTTGTTTGGCCTTTATTATGTAATTTTAGCCTTTATTTCATATTTTTATTTTGTAAGCTGCCCTGAGGAAAAAACATTGATTTTTGAAGGGCAGCATAATCTACCAATTTTTTTTAAAGTCAACGCGTGCTAGGTGTTGATTTATGCATGAGCCAGCATAGGCCTTCCGCCATAAAGAAATAGCTTTGAAATGTACCTGAAGCATCTGTCCCAATCTCAAGTAACACTTTCTCTCTCTCTATTTCATCCGCATCACGGTACAGGTCCTCCTCACTGCAACAACATTGATATACACTTCACGTAACAGGAAAGACTGAATTCATAGAGATATCTTTCTCAGCAAGAGGAGCTAGGCAGCTTTTCCCAGGCAATAGTTGTCAATTAAGGTGGTCAGTGCTGCAAAACTGATTTGGAAGAAAGGCTTCAGAACTCATGCAGCACCCCTCTTCTGCCCATTAAAGCAACTGAATCATTTTTCAAGCTTCTGCCCAAACTTGGAAACAAAAAAGAGACGACTTGGGTGACATTTAAAGCAGACCCATCTTCTTTTTTTTCCCAGGCCTATGTATAATTTGGAGTTCTTCTAGTGTATTGAAGAATTTTTTCCGATCCTCTCATTTAAATCCATGTGTAAGAGGTATTAGGACAGCACATACTTTGAAATCTATTCAGAAGTGCTTTGGAATGTGCATAAATGCAGCACCTCTCTTATCAATATGATATATGTATACATCCGAACTAGACTGTGTTGTTTTTCTGGGTCATATATGTGTGAGTTTGTGAGTTTGCATAATTTTTTATCATGTTCATGTAGTGTATATTGGAGGTGGTTACCCTTTGAGAGTTGAATGCAATGAAATTTCATTTTAATGTATGCTGATTAGTGTACATTTAAAGTTACAATAAAGTTATTATTCTGTTCTATTCTATTCTATTCTATTCTATTCTATTCTATTCTATTCTATTCTATTCTATTCTCAATTAAATTAGCAATCTCATTTTTCAACTGCTTCTGAATTGTATATATGCATTGAAAAAGGGAGGGGGGAACTCTTTAAACACATTACAAGTACTCCAAATTATATATCCTCAAAAGGAAATAATTTGAAGACATACCTTTACTCCTTTGGACTATAAAATCTCTAACAGATTGTTGCCTCCCAGATTAGAATGCATTTTGCTGGTGATTGCAAAACCTTAAAGGGGAATTAAAATTAGATTTTATGAAGAAAGCAGCTAATATTCCACCAAATACATACATAAATATAATAAGGTTGCCCTAGTAACCTTTTGGCACAATAAAATGCCTTCCATCCAAGGAATGGGGAGGAAAATGATTTTGCATTTAACTTTAATATAACCTCAAAATCAATACCAGAGCATTGGCACCTCTATAGTATATTTGGAAAAGCATAGAAAAAGTACCATCCTGGAAAGAAAAAGAAGAGGAAGCCCTAAAGTTCTCCTCTTAGGGTATTTGATTGTGCCCTATATTGGATGTTCAGTTAATTGAGAGCAACTTCAAATGAGTCCTTTACTCTGAATCAATTAAGATAAGAATACATGATATTCTGAATGCAGAATCCAAAAAACCCTATTTGTGCATCTGAAAAGCTTTAACGGAATATTGCATAAAATATTTTCCAATTTTTACTTTTGATGATAGTCCTTTTAAATATATCAAATGAAAAAAAAAAGCTTTCTTATTTAGTTCAAAGAAAGTTACAGGAAGATTAATTTTCCTACAAGTAGATTTATGGTATTTTGAATGTTACTCTTGCAACGTTGTCTCATTTTAAATCAGTAGTTCTTAAACTGTACCATCTTATTACTCCTTTTCCCAAATGATGTGATTAGCCCACAAAAAAAAAAGACTGTGTTTTACACTAGTATCTCAGCAGTGTCAGTCCCAAACTGGATCCTTGACTCACAAACAATAACAAATTGCATCCTTAACCCCAGTTTAATAACCATTGTTTTAAATGAAACTTTCCCAGCCTGCTAGAAAGATAGAATAACTCCAATAATTTTTAGTTAGCATATCAACTTGACATGAATCTTAAAAAATAACTTGGATCTGGGCAGGTAGGATATAAATGAATACTGAGAGTAATAATTCAAATATTGTTGTAATGACCCACAACAGTGGAGTGACATTGATATTTTTCTAACCTTTCTCTAAGCTCTCTAACTCTTGTGCAGGAAAACCAATTTTATTTTTGTTGCGTCAAGCTGCTGCACAAACTCTTGCATAGCATCCCAAGTTATATGGAGGTCTAACATGCCTGTATCACAAAAAAAAAATCTTCCATAGTTCTCAAATAATACTCTCTAAATTTTGAGAGATGTATCTCTGAATCCAATCCTGCTTCACTTCCTCCTCCGCCTCAAAAAAGTTAATTTAGCTATTTTCAAAGGGAAAAAAACAGTAACAGCAGCCAACTTGGTGTCAGAGTGTTACCACGTGCATCAGATACTAAAATGAACATAGAATTACTTACAGGAGTCTAATGAGCAAACTGCAAGGATGCTCAAGGGTAGGCGCACCATCACCATCAAAATGCATGCTAAGTCATCCCACTGGGCAGGAAAAGACAGCAATCTGTGATTTTTAAAGACTTGAAAAACAAAAGTAGCTTTTAGGTTTCACAGGCTGATATTCCACTTCTTTGTCTAAAAGCCTAAACCCCTAAGAAGCACCTGTGTTCCTTTTATCAGCTGTTGACTTCAGTGTTCACCAGTCTAGCATCCTCCCATCCACTTTGATCTTCACTGGAAATTTCAAAAGTTGCAGTCCAATGTATTCGGACTGTTTTTGACAATTTTGATTAGCCAGTTGTGAAGTACACCAATGGCAGGATGCTAGTTGCCAAATGCCTAAACAGCAAATACATGCCTGCAGGGACACTGTGCCAGGTCATATAAGCAAGGATTGATCATAAAGTTACATTTTCAATGCAGCATAACCTCAAATGGTTGCTAAACGAGATGGCTGGTAATGTGTATTTAGAGATGTGTGTTTATATCTCTGAATACACATTGCCAACCATCTCATTTAGCAACCACTTGAAGTTATGATGCATTAAAAATGTAACTTTATGATCAATCCTTGCATTCACACACACACACACACATATGGCAGTTTGATGAAGGGAACTCTCAGATATAATGCTAGATAAACTGTAAGTATAAGAACAGTGTAAAGAACAGCAAAATATAGTTTTCTTTTGGCAACAGTTAATTCTTGATGATCTTTAGTAAATTGAACATTAGAGAAAACAGACTGTAGACATATCACTATTGCAGAAATTTTGACCACAATTGTTCGTGGAGGCTTCACAATGTCTTACATTTCTTTATTTTTGTAGTAATGGCTTTGAGAACTTTTGTATTATGGCTCAACATTTTGGATTAAGACCAACCCCCCCCCCCACCAGGGTGTTATACCACAAATCTTTACCATGAGGTGACTACCTCATCCTATATAGCTTTACCAGTCATTAAAATACTAGTAATTACTGAAAGATCAAAAAGAATTAGAATACCAAATAGGCAGACTTACTTAAAATGGGTTTTCCCCCCAAGTCTAATCCCAACATAGAGAAATTCAATGAAAGGAAAAAATTAGACAAATCTAAATCAATTTTAGATTTAAAAACCAGGCTTCAAAGGAATTAGAACTGCAAGTTAAGAAATAAATACACTTAATAATGTTCTTAAGTCTTAAATATAATAATGGGGGTGTAGAAAGAATTTATGCAAGAAAGTGGAGACAGCAGCTCATGTTTCTTTTTTGTAAAACAGGCTGCAGGCAGCCAACATTTTGATCTTACCATCATATAAACCACTACAATACTTCATGCATATATTAAGCACCTGGAAAACCTCCATTAACTAAGTCACAAACTTTGAAAAATACGTTCACAACAAAACTGATGGCAGGAACTCACAAGTCTACAGAGAACTCCATTGGGCAAGGGACGATTGATGCAGACATTTCTTTCCTTTTCAGATAATTCTCTTGATGGACTACAGATGATTTCAAGACATCGGCTTGACCCCTCTGCAAGTGACATGCGCTATCTTCATTGGCAATTATTTTGTGGCTGATGCTTGTGCTTGACATTTTATCACAAGGAGGGCCTTTTTCTTTTTTGCCTTTAGAAAACGATAGACTAAAAAACCCTTTTCTCCGTTTCTCTTCGGTGATAACTGGAGGCCCTGATGCCTTCCTTGCCTTTGGCTGTGTCATCCCAGGGCTATGAGAAAAATAGGCATATATGTATGTGCTGCATTACTTATACAATTAAATTTAAGGCAAATGTTAGGCCTCTGAGGAGAGGTGCTTGGCCAGACCTGACCAACCAAATCCCCTAGGTTGAAGATGGCCATGCTTCTCAGTTTGTCACTCACTACCTTGTGGCTAATTCCATGCAGGAGGCTTAATGAACATCCATTGTATTGCCAGAAATGACTAAAGGTAGAGACAGAGATGGCTAGAAAATATTCCATTACAGGAAAGTTTACCATTTTGAAAGTTATATGATGTTTACTTTTCACATGATTATTGTAAGAAAATGGAGAAAGTAAAAGTTTATTGCAATTGAATATAATTTGATTGGCCTAGGAACAAGGAACAAACTAGGAACAAACTCAAAGTCTATTATCTAAGATGCCATTCAAGATTTGGAAAATTAATCTTGTTTTTATAAGTTTTAATTTTAAAATCAGTGCATATTTTATCAGCCATTCATATTTCTTAATAAGCAAAGCAGCTTTCTCCAACTTATTGTCCTCAGGTGATATTAAACTACAACTCCCAAATGCTCAGCCGGTACATTCAATGATATGTTGGTTAGAAATTCTGCAAACTGTAGTCTAATACATCTGGACAGGACTAGACTGAAGGAAGGCGGCTATAAAGCAGTAATAAGAATAAAGAACAAAACAATAACAATAAGCTAATCCTGTCATGAAAAAATATTACAAAAGTTTGTTTTCCACATATATTTCCTTCTTCCTTTTGGCTTTCACTTATCCAGAATAATAAAATAGATCCTTCCTGCTGTATTGGGTATCCTACAGTATTTTACTAATCCATGATGATTATGCCAAAAGAAATGCAAACGTGTTTTATGGGAGAGCAATTAGTGCACAATATTTAATATTGCTATTGAAGTTTTATCCCGCCTATCTATCTAACATCAATTCAAGGTGGTGAATGTATTTAATCCTTCAACCTCCTATTTTACCGATAACAACAAGGCCTGTAAGGCTGAATTGGGCTGAGGGAAAGTGACTGGCCCAAAGTCACCCAGCTGACTCAGCTGCCATTCTATAAATAAGGGGTCCAAAGAATTCAGCAGCTAAGTTTATTTAAACCATTCAGATCTGAGATGAGAAGAGAATCTGATAAAAGAAACAGCAAAAAGTATCCCTTCCCATAAACCTTGGTTGTTGTTGTTTAAAAAAGTGGTCACTATCACAATGTACATTTCCTCCCAAACCAGAATATACTGGGGATTTTTAGCAATACAAGCAGAGCTTGTTCTTTAAAGGTACTACTTCATTTAGCTGATGATGGAGCTTACCTTTCTTGGATGGATGGTACCTGGAGGCTACTTAACTTAAATCGCTTAGTATCATCTGTCACCATGGTACTGTGGGGACCAGCATAAACTAGACTCTCTGGATGAGATTTCTGCTTCGTTAGTTTATTCTCATCTTCTATCACAGCAGCTTTTCCATCATCAACTATCTTGCATAACAATTCATCTTTATCTGTGCTCATCTCTAGAGGGTTGGCCCAATGGCTAATAGGAAAAGATCGGCAAAAGAGAGGATTTTAAATAGCTTACAAGAAAGAAAGGGGGGGAAAAACCAACCAGTCATAGATACAGGCACAGTAATGAGTACAAGGAGTTAACAGGGCTCCGTAAAATAACAACCCTGGAAGTCTTTGGGAAACGTAAGGGAGCCCCATGAAGACTAAGTAAAGCTACTCTAATGGGAAACTGTAAGTAAGCCCTAAGAGGACCAAGTAAAGTTACTTAGTACGTAAACTGCGTTTTATTGAAACCGAGGACCTCGTCGTAAGGACTACGCGAAGAAGGAACGTAAATGGGACTTCAAAACTCAAGATCGGAATTGTTAGCTGTCGTTTGCAAACGTCCCATTAGACGCCACGGGCAGGAAACTTGCAAAAGATCGACGGAGGGGTTCCGAGACCCCGAATTACTCACACGCCCTTAAAGCGCTACCCGAATGGAAAACCGCAGCTTAAGCGGAGCATCCGTAATATTACCTTTTATTGCAGTAAGTCTCGTATTATCGAACGACACCAGAAAGGAACGCACGGGCGTTTTGCGGAATTGCTTTTGCTTCCGTATTCTCTATAGACTGCCGAGAGTAGACATATACGTATCAGAGCTCACTTCCGAGTTCGCTTTGAATTATCAAGAGAGAATTTACTATGTACTTCAGAGATCGTCAAACTCGGCAGCTTTAAGACTTGTGGACTTCAACTCCCAGAATTCTCCAGCCAGCATAGCATAGCATAGCATAGCATAGCTGGCTGGCTGGAGAATTCTGGGAGTTGAATCCACAAGTCTTAAAGCTGCCACATTTGAAGGCCCCTGACTTAGACTGATGGGAGTTGAAGTCAAAATAGCTAGAAGACGCCAAGTTTGAAGACCACTGAAATTGTAGTTTAAAAAAAAAACCCAACCACGAGCATAACTAGAGTAGGAAGCAGAAAGCATGTTTTGCAGTCTCCACCACGACATTTCCAGATATAAAACCAGACTGGAATCCTTGATCTTTGCAACAACCACGTTTTTTTTAAAAAAAAGAATAAAAGCTTTCCTGCAAATTACAAGGGTCGAATGTACGAACATCGTGTTTCCTATTACCGGAAGAGAATGGCATTGAAACCCACTATTAAACTGTAACAGTACATTAGAATTAGAATTCTTTAGTGGCCAAGTGTGATTGGACACACAAGAAATTTGTCTTTGGTGCATATGCTCTCTGTGTACATAAAAAGAAAATTAGTCAAGAATCATAAAGTGCAACACTTAATCAGTGGTGGAATTCAATTTTTTTAACAACAGGTTCTGTGGGCATGGCTTGGTGGTCACACGAATGGTGGTCATGTGACTGGGTGGGCTTAGCTGGTGGTCATGTGACTGGGTGGGCGTGGCCAGCTTGAGGTCACTCATGTCAAGGGTTATGGTTAGGGTGCCTGGCCTCTCCTCGCCTCAAAGGCCTCAAAGAGAAACAATTTCCC
>JANHZT010003433.1:166506-181366 GCA_032468215.1 Stegonotus admiraltiensis | reverse complement strand
GGCAAATACCACCTCTGGCTGGCCCCAGAGTGGGGTGGGAATGGAGATTTTGCAGTATCCTTCCCCCAAGAGTGGGGTGGGAATGGAGATTTTGTAGTATCCTTCCCCTGCCACGCCCACCAAGCCACGCCCACAGAGCCAGTAGTAAAAAAAATGGATTTCACTACTGCTCTATACAGGTGTGAGCTGCCTTCAACAATTGATCATTCTCAAAATGAAGATAATACGGAAATGCTCATAAAGGTTTGGGTTTTTTTTAGGATTTCTAGCATTTGAGATTTTAGAACAGAAGCTATTCTCTGTGACAATTTGCTTCCTAGCTTCAAGAACATGGCCAATCAGCCCTGAACATTATTCCCTATTAATTACTTGGCTATGTTTGTTGGTTGGTTTCTTTCTACTGCTGTTCATAAGCAATAAAATTTTCTTTTGATTTGATTCCACAGTGTTATTATCTATGGGCAACCTAAGTAACCAAAAGTATGATAATAAAGCAATATGAAAAGTAAAGACAATAATATGCAAAGAAGTATTGTGGAAATTGATTCTAGAGCTTTTTTTATTATTATTATTATTATTATTCTTTGCAATGTGCGTTTCCTAAATCTGCTTGTCAATGAAGCAGTTAGATGCTGCTTTGGAGCAAGCAGAATGTTTTAATCAATGCAGTGTGTTTATGAGATTTTCTCAAGCTCAGCACACTATTGGGACATTGTGACTCACTATGTGAATTCTCCAACTTGGCTTAATAGACAAGATAAGAAAGTTTCATTGATCCTTTGCAGCCTACAAGCTTGGAAACGTTAACTTCCAATAATACTATCTTTATTGGATCATCTAGTAATACAGTATGCTCAGAGACAGCAAGCCCTTGAGCAGATAGCATTTCCAAGTCCAGATTTATGTCTTCACTCATTATCTTTTCTACAATTACCCTAAGAAGGAAAAGAATTGGAACATAAGTGCTACTATTTAAAAGATGCAGCCAACTTTAAAATTTTTTAGAGGAAATTAGAGTGATGCAATTCAAAAGAACAATGACAGATTATTTTAGGCTTGCCAAAGAACTGCGTTTTCTGACAACATTTGAATCACAATCCACATTCATCCAAAATGAACAGTTTTCACATGAAGGCAACACACCCATTCAGAACCCCAAGCAAAGATTCAAAATAAATTTAATATTGCCGTTCCCTCAGTTGATGAAAGATTTCAATGGATGTAGTTGCTAGACTCGTATTTGGCTTTTTCTAAAATATTCATAATTTATTAAAGAAAAAAGCAAAGAAGATGTTTGTATAAAACTGGAGATGGGATTAACTCTTGGGAATTCATAAACATTTGAGGCTAGAGTGAGTTATGGGCTTTTTCAAAATGACCTAGGAAACATTTCCTTCCTCGAGAAGCAATAGTGTTTGTGTAAAAATAAGCTCACCGTCAATCAATGGATTTTTTAATTCTGCTTGGTTCTGTAGCTCATGTGCAACATACCTGCTGAAAGTTAAAACTGATAAAAACAAATCAGTGCAACAATGATGCACAAAAGGCTTGTTGGACTCGCCACAATAACAATAGAGTATGAAATAACTGGAAAATTAAATCTAAAGGAACTATCAACTAAACAATTTAAAGCAAGAAAAGTTATGTTTGAAAGCACAAATTATTTTTTTATTCAGGAGTTTTGATAAATTCTAAGGGTCTTTACCCATCTAATTTAATCCAACAGATTAGACATGTTGCAAATCCTGTCAGTCAAGAGTATTGATTGGTGGGAAACTAGAAGACAAGATTCTTTGCTATAATCCCTGCTTTCTCCCCTTGAAGATTAGATTATGATTTTACAAACATGATTATGTATCTGGGCCTGGGGCTCAAAATGTGTTATTCTTGGCTTTACTGCTAGTTGGTTAACTACCTTGGCTGCCGTGTGTATGTTGTTGTTTTTTGCCATGCCTTTAGGGTTTTACTGTTTTTATTGTTTGACTGTTTTATGAATTTAGAATTGTAAAGTGCCTAGAGTCAGTTGCTTGAGATGGGTAGCTATAGGAATT
Organism: Stegonotus admiraltiensis; assembly: GCA_032468215.1. Taxonomy (NCBI): domain Eukaryota; kingdom Metazoa; phylum Chordata; class Lepidosauria; order Squamata; family Colubridae; genus Stegonotus; species Stegonotus admiraltiensis. Next base: position 179,315 of record JANHZT010003433.1, on the reverse strand, counting down.
GAATAAATAAATACAAATTAAGGTTCATTGAAGAAGGTCCTTTGATCTTCCCATACTGAATATGTGGGTAACTAATAAAGAATCCTTTATCTTAAAAAGATTGTGAGCCATATTCCACTGACATATAATGATTTGCCCAATGGAGGATATGTGTAATTGTTTCATTTCATTTCTGCAATAAGAAGGGAGAAAAAGAGAGTATTGCTACAATACGTAGTAAACAAATTTCTAAATGATGGAGATAGTTTAAAGATTTAAAACTAAAAGAAATGTTTCCACTAGCTAATTATAGACTGGGCTTATGTTGCAAAAACTACTAAGTCTTAACTTTATTGAAGCAAGCTATTCCCAAGCAGTGGTTTAACAACTTGGGAACTCATTTCAACAAAAGAGAAAACAGCAAAAAAGAAAATAAAAGAGAAGAATGACTAGAATTTAGATTGTGGATATAATAATAAAAACAGATCAACACAAAAACAAACCAAAAACTAATCTTCTTTGATGTTATTAAAGGAAGGGAGGAATCCAGAAGCATGGAAAACTGAAGCTTATGTATATAATACCAACCATAGCTTAATTCTATATATAAACCAGACCAATGTACAACATGGCCCACAGTTACAAGGCAAACTACAGAAAATCTTCTTTACCCAGTAATGTCTGCCTGTCCGTCCATCTGTCTATCATCTAGCTAGCTATCTCGCTAGCTAGCTAGCTAGCTATCTCCATCCATCTATCATCTGTCTATCACTGGAGAAGCACTCGCCATATTTATTCTTGTATAAGCATACAGGTACAGAATTCTAGCTGTGCTAGAATGGTTCCTCTAGCCTTAAAAACCTCAGATGCAAACTGAGACTGGTATCATGTGAAGATTCTATGTGTTTCAAACAGTTTGGATTACAAATTACAGTTCCAAACTCTCTCAAGGGAAAAGCTAATTTTTAAAACACATACAATAGCAATGTTTGCTCATTCTGCTTTCCCCATGACATTATATGAAAGCAATTTAGAAAGAATAACATTGGTCGTCTAGACATACGCTGGTGGATTCCCCAAAGCTGGAATTTAATTAAATTGACGGAATTTCTTGGAAGAGGAAATCACTATTTTACTCTGGTTTGTTATTAAAGATACAGCTTTGTGTGAGGATCTCTATTTTTGAAATGTGATATCTAGTCAAAAAGGAGGAGAGATTGTCTTGGGATTAGAACACATGTGTTGCAATTTCTAAGAATTATACTTTTATGGGAAACAGATGGTGGAACTGAATTATGTTTTGTGTTTGTTAATAGAAAGCAATGGAACCTTTGAGGGTGGGGAAGAACATTTCAGCTTTTTTTGTTCTTTTTGTAAACCGCTACAGTTTTCCACTTCTGTTGCATACTCAGCTGCACTTTACACTTAAAACACTAGCAGGCTAATATGAAATCGACTTTTAAATTATAAAAGGGAAAGATACTTTCAGATTAAGGCCAGTTCTTATGACGAGATGGAAAGCAATGAAAGCAGGAATAAGTGGGAAGTATATTAAGCAAAGGAATATAACAATATAGAAAACTTAATGCTTCGCTGGTAAACTACATTTAGAAATTAAAGAATTGGTAGCAAAATATGATAAACACTCAAAGCTGAAAAAGATATTCTGGAGATCAGTACAATTTAATTGCAGCTTCTATATTCCAAACACAAATACTGTGAGTGTGATAACAAGAATTCTATATTATTAACTAATACACAAAAAGGCAAAGAAAAATTATTCATGAAAACAACCCAAGGTCAAATAATTATTAGCACTGATAATAACAATACTGAAATTGTAAGATGATTAAAAGATTTATATATATATATAAATATATCAAAAAATCCAGCACCAATGAGACATTAGAGCTAATTAAATAAATTGGAATATTGGCTTTACCAACAAGACATTCATTGTTTAGACTAACCATTCACAGAATCTGACTTAACAGCTTTCTAAAATTTAAAAAATATAGTAGGAAGTCACCTAGACCAGATTAATTTAGTAATACATTCTATAAAGAAATATCTAGAGTTAGGATAGTCTAATTCTAGAATTTTTAGAAATATGTAATCTACTATACCAAGGGAGAAACCCTCTCTTTTATAAAGAAAATTTAAAATTACACTTAAAGCCAAAAAAATTATAGGTTATTTATATAGATCTAATTCATTATTATATTGTAAATTATAATCAACATTAATAGCCAATTATGCCAGGCTAATTGTAGCTATAATTATACATTCAGATCAATTTAGCTTTATTCTTAAATGAATTATATCTAGTCCTATCAGAAAGTTATTAAATATAAACCACTTCTTTAAAATAAATTTCAAAAACAATTTTGATAAGAAAAGTTTCTGATAAGCCATCACAACAGGGAAGTCCCTTTTCTTTTACTGTTTATTTTAAACATTGAATTGTTGGCTATTGTACTTCATGCAAATGATCAAATGCAGGGAATAAATACAGATAGTGAAAATTATTTACTCATTATTATTATTTTTTGCCAATGACATGTTCATAAAAACCTCCAAGTCAATAATAATTACTTTGAGGAAAAACAAGATGAAAAAGTATGAAAAGATGGAACAAAATTCTTCTAAGCATTTTAAACAGTATAGTAGCAGAAAAAGTGACAGCACTTCCAAAATTAATGTATTTTTTCAACTTCTCCTGATAGATATTTCCAACAATTATTTTTCTAACTGTAGGAAACAGATTTTACTGAGAACCCAAAGGTGCTTTTGCAAAAGGCAACTGGACTTTCTTGGGTGTTTTTTGTTTGAAAACCTTTCACTTTTCATCTAATTGCTTCTTCGTTCTAACTGATGGTGGGGAATGGAAGAATTTATATTCTTGCAGTCATCTAGTCATTTGCATTTGTTTTGTTTTTTTACACGTATCTGATGGTCAGTATAAGAAATAAAATTGCTAAATAAAAAACTCATTAAGCTTTGGCTTATAGCAGTAAAAGTAGCCATTGCCAAACAATGAAAACATATTTGAAAAGAAAAAAAGAGTCCTACTCATATTCTGTTACAAAATAGGTTATGTTACAATTTCTTCAACAAGCACTAGAATCCAGTATTTAGCAATTTACAGAATTTGTAAAGGAAAATGTAGATAAGGGCCACTTCTTCTTTTACACTTCATCTACACCTTACTAGGACAAGATGCCACCTCATTAAGTTCCAGCATAAGGACCCAATTCTAAGAAGAGCTCAGATATGGCCAAACACTTCTATTACACATAGTTTAAAATATAGACTTAATGACATCTATATATCAACTGATGCTTTGGCATGTTCAGAATCATCATACTATTCTCTGCTTTGATGTAGATGAAAAATGTGGGCATGGTGCAAACATTATGGAAATTAAGCAACTTGAGGGGTCAGGTCTCTGTCTTCTAAAACAGAAAAGGCTCAAAATGAAAGCAGAAAAGATGTTTTTGTTGTAGAAAGCCCAACTTTTTACAAGTCAAATGCCCAAAGACTGATATAGCTCCTGCTTGATTGGGAAACAGCAGACTCATTTGGAATTGTAGGCTTTTAGAAATTTTATCTGGTTCATTTATTTTGTTTGTATATTATGAAAGAATAACTTGAGGAAATACGTTGTCATTCATATAAACCTACAGATATGCTAATGCCATTTATAAAAGTTTTGCATACCGAAAGAATCAAGCTAGATTACAAAAAAGTGATAGGTTTGCTTACTGTTCTGATCATTGATCTTTCTAAGGATAAGCATGGAAATAAGTTCCCACTCTATAGGGTCATTCTTAACCAATATCCAAATCAACCCTTAGCTACTAGTTATAACCAACTCCATCAATGTATTCCCTCTAGTGTTCCATTCATCTTTACTTGTCTTGTGGCCAAATCCTTCCTGTTCATCTATCACCTGCTCATCCCTTTCAGTTGTTCAGTGAGAAGCAAAAGGAAAATGAGCTGACACAACTCTTACACTTTTGCTATGGAAAGATATGGCTCAGAATATGGGTACTAGAAATATGTGTCAGCCCTTTGAGGTAGTGTAGACAAGACACCAATACCATGACAGTAACACAATCCTGCAAATTTGAAATCACATTTCTCTTCCCTTGCTTTAATTTCCAGATTAAATGTGTTGTCATCAAATGTGCTATACGGTAGATTTAAAAAAAAATATATCCCCATCTTTCTAAGCTTTTCTCCATGTACTGTTACTGATTCTGAAACAATGGACCATATTTATGAATTTTGTAAGAATCTTCAGGAAGAAGTTATCTGTCCTATTTTAAAATCCAAACCAGGAAGAGATCCATCAGACTAATTAAAAAGGTTACTTTCAAATGAAACATCTAATATTATAGTGGCAACAGCCTGATTTTAACTATGACTATAAAACAAGATATTTAGTTTTTTAAAAAAATCAATTGGTTGGTATTTTAAATGGATTATGTAATATTTGTTAAATATTTAATTTGTTAGACTGTTTTATCTAATGGTAAGATTAGATCATATTTGTAACTTGCTTCTGGGACTTTAAAATAGATTGATTGACATTTTATATCTGGCAGAGAAACAGTCCAGCACTCTCTACCTTCTTCAGAAGCATTACATGTATTCTTTATAAATCAATTGACTTGATCCCCGGAGAAAGGTTGTAACAGAAACTAGAGCTATTTTTCATCAATAGGAGAACTATTGCGATTAATAAAAACGTTCACAATAAAACCGGCATGCAGTTCAATACAATCATCTAAGGAGCATTTCTGCTTGAATTCCTAATCAGAAAAAGGTCAAGTGAGGCTGTAACTTCACTCTTCGCTGGTTTCCATATCAATTTAATGGTTTGATTCTGTTCAGTTACAATAATGAGCACCATTCTCCCAAGCTGTCGCTTAGAGCCATAACGATGTTCTTTAATGCAGCTACTTCTATATACAGTCTCAGTTGGCCTGAATAATTATTTTGCACTTTTGCTTCCACTGCATACAGGAAGACCATGGACTTTACAAATAAATTTACAAAGGCTTAGATTCCAAATTAAGGAGACATCATAAAATAAGTCACATTCTTTCAATTCATCTTTCCTCTGTTTCCAGAAAAGTGCAACAAAGTTATATTTTAGAGTGTGCCCAAAAAAGTGCTTTGGTTATTCTTCTTTCTTTTCTGCCAGACTGGAAATTTAATTCTCCTAGTCCTTTAAAGTGAAGCTCATAAATCAATTATTGTATGAGGCCCAAGGCTGCATACAAAGACTTTGAACAACTGAAGGTGATTTAATTCAAAATATTTAGAACTATTATTAGAGTTCCATGCTATATATCCAATGTCTTTCTATGGCTGGAAAGCAAGTTGTCTTAATTAAGACAACTTGCTTTCCAGCCATAGAAAGACATTGGATATATAGCATGGAACTCTAATAATAGTTCTAAATATTTTGAATTAAATCACCTTCAGTTGTTCAAAGTCTTTGTATGCAGCCTTGGGCCTCATACAATAATTGATTTATGAGCTTCACTTTAAAGGACTAGGAGAATTAAATTTCCAGTCTGGCAGAAAAGAAAGAAGAATAACCAAAGCACTTTTTTGGGCACACTCTAAAATATAACTTTGTTGCACTTTTCTGGAAACAGAGGAAAGATGAATTGAAAGAATGTGACTTATTTTATGATGTCTCCTTAATTTGGAATCTAAGCCTTTGTAAATTTATTTGTAAAGTCCATGGTCTTCCTGTATGCAGTGGAAGCAAAAGTGCAAAATAATTATTCAGGCCAACTGAGACTGTATATAGAAGTAGCTGCATTAAAGAACATCGTTATGGCTCTAAGCGACAGCTTGGGAGAATGGTGCTCATTATTGTAACTGAACAGAATCAAACCATTAAATTGATATGGAAACCAGCGAAGAGTGAAGTTACAGCCTCACTTGACCTTTTTCTGATTAGGAATTCAAGCAGAAATGCTCCTTAGATGATTGTATTGAACTGCATGCCGGTTTTATTGTGAACGTTTTTATTAATCGCAATAGTTCTCCTATTGATGAAAAATAGCTCTAGTTTCTGTTACAACCTTTCTCCGGGGATCAAGTCAATTGATTTATAAAGAATACATGTAATGCTTCTGAAGAAGGTAGAGAGTGCTGGACTGTTTCTCTGCCAGATATAAAATGTCAATCAATCTATTTTAAAGTCCCAGAAGCAAGTTACAAATATGATCTAATCTTACCATTAGATAAAACAGTCTAACAAATTAAATATTTAACAAATATTACATAATCCATTTAAAATACCAACCAATTGATTTTTTTAAAAAACTAAATATCTTGTTTTATAGTCATAGTTAAAATCAGGCTGTTGCCACTATAATATTAGATGTTTCATTTGAAAGTAACCTTTTTAATTAGTCTGATGGATCTCTTCCTGGTTTGGATTTTAAAATAGGACAGATAACTTCTTCCTGAAGATTCTTACAAAATTCATAAATATGGTCCATTGTTTCAGAATCAGTAACAGTACATGGAGAAAAGCTTAGAAAGATGGGGATATATTTTTTTTTAAATCTACCGTATAGCACATTTGATGACAACACATTTAATCTGGAAATTAAAGCAAGGGAAGAGAAATGTGATTTCAAATTTGCAGGATTGTGTTACTGTCATGGTATTGGTGTCTTGTCTACACTACCTCAAAGGGCTGACACATATTTCTAGTACCCATATTCTGAGCCATATCTTTCCATAGCAAAAGTGTAAGAGTTGTGTCAGCTCATTTTCCTTTTGCTTCTCACTGAACAACTGAAAGGGATGAGCAGGTGATAGATGAACAGGAAGGATTTGGCCACAAGACAAGTAAAGATGAATGGAACACTAGAGGGAATACATTGATGGAGTTGGTTATAACTAGTAGCTAAGGGTTGATTTGGATATTGGTTAAGAATGACCCTATAGAGTGGGAACTTATTTCCATGCTTATCCTTAGAAAGATCAATGATCAGAACAGTAAGCAAACCTATCACTTTTTTGTAATCTAGCTTGATTCTTTCGGTATGCAAAACTTTTATAAATGGCATTAGCATATCTGTAGGTTTATATGAATGACAACGTATTTCCTCAAGTTATTCTTTCATAATATACAAACAAAATAAATGAACCAGATAAAATTTCTAAAAGCCTACAATTCCAAATGAGTCTGCTGTTTCCCAATCAAGCAGGAGCTATATCAGTCTTTGGGCATTTGACTTGTAAAAAGTTGGGCTTTCTACAACAAAAACATCTTTTCTGCTTTCATTTTGAGCCTTTTCTGTTTTAGAAGACAGAGACCTGACCCCTCAAGTTGCTTAATTTCCATAATGTTTGCACCATGCCCACATTTTTCATCTACATCAAAGCAGAGAATAGTATGATGATTCTGAACATGCCAAAGCATCAGTTGATATATAGATGTCATTAAGTCTATATTTTAAACTATGTGTAATAGAAGTGTTTGGCCATATCTGAGCTCTTCTTAGAATTGGGTCCTTATGCTGGAACTTAATGAGGTGGCATCTTGTCCTAGTAAGGTGTAGATGAAGTGTAAAAGAAGAAGTGGCCCTTATCTACATTTTCCTTTACAAATTCTGTAAATTGCTAAATACTGGATTCTAGTGCTTGTTGAAGAAATTGTAACATAACCTATTTTGTAACAGAATATGAGTAGGACTCTTTTTTTCTTTTCAAATATGTTTTCATTGTTTGGCAATGGCTACTTTTACTGCTATAAGCCAAAGCTTAATGAGTTTTTTATTTAGCAATTTTATTTCTTATACTGACCATCAGATACGTGTAAAAAAACAAAACAAATGCAAATGACTAGATGACTGCAAGAATATAAATTCTTCCATTCCCCACCATCAGTTAGAACGAAGAAGCAATTAGATGAAAAGTGAAAGGTTTTCAAACAAAAAACACCCAAGAAAGTCCAGTTGCCTTTTGCAAAAGCACCTTTGGGTTCTCAGTAAAATCTGTTTCCTACAGTTAGAAAAATAATTGTTGGAAATATCTATCAGGAGAAGTTGAAAAAATACATTAATTTTGGAAGTGCTGTCACTTTTTCTGCTACTATACTGTTTAAAATGCTTAGAAGAATTTTGTTCCATCTTTTCATACTTTTTCATCTTGTTTTTCCTCAAAGTAATTATTATTGACTTGGAGGTTTTTATGAACATGTCATTGGCAAAAAATAATAATAATGAGTAAATAATTTTCACTATCTGTATTTATTCCCTGCATTTGATCATTTGCATGAAGTACAATAGCCAACAATTCAATGTTTAAAATAAACAGTAAAAGAAAAGGGACTTCCCTGTTGTGATGGCTTATCAGAAACTTTTCTTATCAAAATTGTTTTTGAAATTTATTTTAAAGAAGTGGTTTATATTTAATAACTTTCTGATAGGACTAGATATAATTCATTTAAGAATAAAGCTAAATTGATCTGAATGTATAATTATAGCTACAATTAGCCTGGCATAATTGGCTATTAATGTTGATTATAATTTACAATATAATAATGAATTAGATCTATATAAATAACCTATAATTTTTTTGGCTTTAAGTGTAATTTTAAATTTTCTTTATAAAAGAGAGGGTTTCTCCCTTGGTATAGTAGATTACATATTTCTAAAAATTCTAGAATTAGACTATCCTAACTCTAGATATTTCTTTATAGAATGTATTACTAAATTAATCTGGTCTAGGTGACTTCCTACTATATTTTTTAAATTTTAGAAAGCTGTTAAGTCAGATTCTGTGAATGGTTAGTCTAAACAATGAATGTCTTGTTGGTAAAGCCAATATTCCAATTTATTTAATTAGCTCTAATGTCTCATTGGTGCTGGATTTTTTGATATATTTATATATATATATAAATCTTTTAATCATCTTACAATTTCAGTATTGTTATTATCAGTGCTAATAATTATTTGACCTTGGGTTGTTTTCATGAATAATTTTTCTTTGCCTTTTTGTGTATTAGTTAATAATATAGAATTCTTGTTATCACACTCACAGTATTTGTGTTTGGAATATAGAAGCTGCAATTAAATTGTACTGATCTCCAGAATATCTTTTTCAGCTTTGAGTGTTTATCATATTTTGCTACCAATTCTTTAATTTCTAAATGTAGTTTACCAGCGAAGCATTAAGTTTTCTATATTGTTATATTCCTTTGCTTAATATACTTCCCACTTATTCCTGCTTTCATTGCTTTCCATCTCGTCATAAGAACTGGCCTTAATCTGAAAGTATCTTTCCCTTTTATAATTTAAAAGTCGATTTCATATTAGCCTGCTAGTGTTTTAAGTGTAAAGTGCAGCTGAGTATGCAACAGAAGTGGAAAACTGTAGCGGTTTACAAAAAGAACAAAAAAAGCTGAAATGTTCTTCCCCACCCTCAAAGGTTCCATTGCTTTCTATTAACAAACACAAAACATAATTCAGTTCCACCATCTGTTTCCCATAAAAGTATAATTCTTAGAAATTGCAACACATGTGTTCTAATCCCAAGACAATCTCTCCTCCTTTTTGACTAGATATCACATTTCAAAAATAGAGATCCTCACACAAAGCTGTATCTTTAATAACAAACCAGAGTAAAATAGTGATTTCCTCTTCCAAGAAATTCCGTCAATTTAATTAAATTCCAGCTTTGGGGAATCCACCAGCGTATGTCTAGACGACCAATGTTATTCTTTCTAAATTGCTTTCATATAATGTCATGGGGAAAGCAGAATGAGCAAACATTGCTATTGTATGTGTTTTAAAAATTAGCTTTTCCCTTGAGAGAGTTTGGAACTGTAATTTGTAATCCAAACTGTTTGAAACACATAGAATCTTCACATGATACCAGTCTCAGTTTGCATCTGAGGTTTTTAAGGCTAGAGGAACCATTCTAGCACAGCTAGAATTCTGTACCTGTATGCTTATACAAGAATAAATATGGCGAGTGCTTCTCCAGTGATAGACAGATGATAGATGGATGGAGATAGCTAGCTAGCTAGCTAGCGAGATAGCTAGCTAGATGATAGACAGATGGACGGACAGGCAGACATTACTGGGTAAAGAAGATTTTCTGTAGTTTGCCTTGTAACTGTGGGCCATGTTGTACATTGGTCTGGTTTATATATAGAATTAAGCTATGGTTGGTATTATATACATAAGCTTCAGTTTTCCATGCTTCTGGATTCCTCCCTTCCTTTAATAACATCAAAGAAGATTAGTTTTTGGTTTGTTTTTGTGTTGATCTGTTTTTATTATTATATCCACAATCTAAATTCTAGTCATTCTTCTCTTTTATTTTCTTTTTTGCTGTTTTCTCTTTTGTTGAAATGAGTTCCCAAGTTGTTAAACCACTGCTTGGGAATAGCTTGCTTCAATAAAGTTAAGACTTAGTAGTTTTTGCAACATAAGCCCAGTCTATAATTAGCTAGTGGAAACATTTCTTTTAGTTTTAAATCTTTAAACTATCTCCATCATTTAGAAATTTGTTTACTACGTATTGTAGCAATACTCTCTTTTTCTCCCTTCTTATTGCAGAAATGAAATGAAACAATTACACATATCCTCCATTGGGCAAATCATTATATGTCAGTGGAATATGGCTCACAATCTTTTTAAGATAAAGGATTCTTTATTAGTTACCCACATATTCAGTATGGGAAGATCAAAGGACCTTCTTCAATGAACCTTAATTTGTATTTATTTATTCAATTCCTATAGCTACCCATCTCAAGCAACTGACTCTAGGCACTTTACAATTCTAAATTCATAAAACAGTCAAACAATAAAAACAGTAAAACCCTAAAGGCATGGCAAAAAACAACAACATACACACGGCAGCCAAGGTAGTTAACCAACTAGCAGTAAAGCCAAGAATAACACATTTTGAGCCCCAGGCCCAGATACATAATCATGTTTGTAAAATCATAATCTAATCTTCAAGGGGAGAAAGCAGGGATTATAGCAAAGAATCTTGTCTTCTAGTTTCCCACCAATCAATACTCTTGACTGACAGGATTTGCAACATGTCTAATCTGTTGGATTAAATTAGATGGGTAAAGACCCTTAGAATTTATCAAAACTCCTGAATAAAAAAATAATTTGTGCTTTCAAACATAACTTTTCTTGCTTTAAATTGTTTAGTTGATAGTTCCTTTAGATTTAATTTTCCAGTTATTTCATACTCTATTGTTATTGTGGCGAGTCCAACAAGCCTTTTGTGCATCATTGTTGCACTGATTTGTTTTTATCAGTTTTAACTTTCAGCAGGTATGTTGCACATGAGCTACAGAACCAAGCAGAATTAAAAAATCCATTGATTGACGGTGAGCTTATTTTTACACAAACACTATTGCTTCTCGAGGAAGGAAATGTTTCCTAGGTCATTTTGAAAAAGCCCATAACTCACTCTAGCCTCAAATGTTTATGAATTCCCAAGAGTTAATCCCATCTCCAGTTTTATACAAACATCTTCTTTGCTTTTTTCTTTAATAAATTATGAATATTTTAGAAAAAGCCAAATACGAGTCTAGCAACTACATCCATTGAAATCTTTCATCAACTGAGGGAACGGCAATATTAAATTTATTTTGAATCTTTGCTTGGGGTTCTGAATGGGTGTGTTGCCTTCATGTGAAAACTGTTCATTTTGGATGAATGTGGATTGTGATTCAAATGTTGTCAGAAAACGCAGTTCTTTGGCAAGCCTAAAATAATCTGTCATTGTTCTTTTGAATTGCATCACTCTAATTTCCTCTAAAAAATTTTAAAGTTGGCTGCATCTTTTAAATAGTAGCACTTATGTTCCAATTCTTTTCCTTCTTAGGGTAATTGTAGAAAAGATAATGAGTGAAGACATAAATCTGGACTTGGAAATGCTATCTGCTCAAGGGCTTGCTGTCTCTGAGCATACTGTATTACTAGATGATCCAATAAAGATAGTATTATTGGAAGTTAACGTTTCCAAGCTTGTAGGCTGCAAAGGATCAATGAAACTTTCTTATCTTGTCTATTAAGCCAAGTTGGAGAATTCACATAGTGAGTCACAATGTCCCAATAGTGTGCTGAGCTTGAGAAAATCTCATAAACACACTGCATTGATTAAAACATTCTGCTTGCTCCAAAGCAGCATCTAACTGCTTCATTGACAAGCAGATTTAGGAAACGCACATTGCAAAGAATAATAATAATAATAATAATAAAAAAAGCTCTAGAATCAATTTCCACAATACTTCTTTGCATATTATTGTCTTTACTTTTCATATTGCTTTATTATCATACTTTTGGTTACTTAGGTTGCCCATAGATAATAACACTGTGGAATCAAATCAAAAGAAAATTTTATTGCTTATGAACAGCAGTAGAAAGAAACCAACCAACAAACATAGCCAAGTAATTAATAGGGAATAATGTTCAGGGCTGATTGGCCATGTTCTTGAAGCTAGGAAGCAAATTGTCACAGAGAATAGCTTCTGTTCTAAAATCTCAAATGCTAGAAATCCTAAAAAAAACCCAAACCTTTATGAGCATTTCCGTATTATCTTCATTTTGAGAATGATCAATTGTTGAAGGCAGCTCACACCTGTATAGAGCAGTAGTGAAATCCATTTTTTTTACTACTGGCTCTGTGGGCGTGGCTTGGTGGGCGTGGCAGGGGAAGGATACTACAAAATCTCCATTCCCACCCCACTCTTGGGGGAAGGATACTGCAAAATCTCCATTCCCACCCCACTCTGGGGCCAGCCAGAGGTGGTATTTGCC
>JANHZT010003433.1:32682-54438 GCA_032468215.1 Stegonotus admiraltiensis | reverse complement strand
TGGAGAAGGCCATTTTTGCCCTCCCCAGGCTCCTAGAAAGGCTCTGGAGCCTGGGGAGGGCGAAAAACAGGCCTACCGAACCCGCTGTGCCAAAAGCGTGTCAAAAGCGAGGGAAGCATGGGGGGGTCATGCACACATATGTGGGGGCGGGGCACATAGAATTATGGGTGTGGGCACTCACGTGCGCACTCCCCCCGCTTTTGGCACACAATGGCAAAAAGGTTCGCCATCACTGGTCTAGGATATCAATTCAGTTTTAAAAGCCTTCAAAAGCTGAGATTAATTCACAGGCATGGGTCTCTGAAGAAGCTCTAATTACATGTTAAACATATTTCATATTAAGAATATATGTTTCTCTTCAATTTGTTTGGTTGGCTTTTTCTATTGTTTGGCTCTGCTTGCCTTTCCCAGCCTTAATTGTTTCTTCTGATTCAGCCCTTCCCTTCCCCATGTCTTTTCTCCAATGTTGCTGCATTTCTTTCCTTCTCTTCTGGATGCTACCTCCTTTTGTTACGGCTCTTCCTGTGTTTGAGGTGCAAAAAAAATGAAACTTTGATTTTACCAATTAGATGGGTTTGTTGTTATAGAAATGGCTAATTTATACTGTTACGTAAAAGTAAAAAGTTGAGGTTTGATGTTATTTTCTTATTCTACTGCTCCAAAGGGAATTGGAAGTCAATGCCTTTTTCTCTCCGCCCCCCTTTTTTCCCCGTATACTTTCCCCTTCTCTTTGCCCTCCCCTGTTTTTTCTACTATTTTCTTTTGTATGCTTGTAGTTTATATTATAAACTAATAAAAAAAAGAAAGAAAAGCTTTTCCTGTCTATAGGAGCATCTCGGCATCTCTTCTGTCTGAACTGTAGGGCTTGCTCTCAAGCAAGCTTTTGTTGGCACAGATTTCTCCAATATAAGCCACATCCTTCTCATATGACTTCTCTTCCAGCTTTCAGAAATAAATGGCTTTTTGATGTGGTTTTTAATTGGAATACAGGTACTAGCAGATTTTTCTCAGATGTTCATGTCCACAGAACTCTGTACCATATTTTTTATGTCCCCATATACAATACCAGCATCTAGGTTACTGTAGGCTTGGATTTGTCAGTGAATAAATCAATCATTTACAAACTGAAGTAGCAGTAGTATATTTGTTGTCAGAACAAAAATATAAATATCAGAAAAAATAAGAATCCAGGAAGCCACATTTAGAACTAGAAACAAAGCTGAATAAAGTTGTCATATCTTTCTTAGCTAAAGTCAAAGAATCCATCAAATTCATTTTTCCTCAAACAACTTTTCCAACTCAGTATTTTTTTTAAAAAAAAGGCAGGAAGTGTTATGAAGGTTTTTATAATTACTTAAATCATTAAAAGGGAACCTTCTGTTTCAATATGGTCTTAGCTAAAACTAGGATTATTTCATCTGGAGAGGCAGGAGAAAGGAAGGAATTAAATAAAGAAAACCTCCAAAAATGTTGTATATGTTTTGCAACCATAAATGGTAAAAGCACTCCTGTAGTTCTGCCAGAAAGCAGACCGATAGCGTAAGGTTTTGATTTACAGAAACAGCTTTGCACAGACTTTTTAGAGAATGTTGTGCCTGTTATAAGAATGTAATTAATATTTTCATGATACTGGAATATTTTTTTAAAAAGTAGATTGTATTTTTGCCAATGTTGGGAACAAGTCAGAGAAACAAAGATGAGAATTAGGTTGGGAGATACCCTGGGACTGAATTAAAATAAAATTTTTCCCTCCCAGAAATAAATGTATGATTCAGGATGAGTGGGTCACTACACAGAGTTTCTTATCCATAGGCCCATTTGTTCATGACATAATTTCTCTGGCTATAGCCATCTGCTGTTGAAATGCCTTAACTTTATTTACTATCTTGCTTAGGCTCACTGGTTGGATTCTTGTGGTTCCTCCATTTCAAACCTAGAGGGGACTTGAATTGCCATTATGATGTTTGGAATATCATAGTTAATGTTCTTCTGAGTCATCAGAGATAAACCAACAATGAAATGTTAACTCTCTCTTCTAAGCTAGAAAGCAGGGCTTAAGACTTGGCTTCTGAAAGAAAATGCTGTCCAAAGTTTGCAACTGAGAGAGCATTATCCTTCTTCCTTTGTCATACTAATATATAACCTGAAACATAAGACAATAATTTTATTCTAATGAAATAGATATATCAGAGAACTGTGATGGATTTTGCCGTATCATTGATCATCATGAAACTGACGTTATTTCGGTTATTTTAGATGCAGATGATTTGAGAGATTGTGAAGAGTTTGTCTGCGAAAATTGGTGTTAGATGGGAAATGGCAGATAATATAATTTAAGAAGCAGAACTTGAGATCAATATGTGGGAAACTTTAGATTACATTAAACACACACGCACGCACGCACACACACACACTTTACTCCCTTTTCTCATTATCCTGATAACATTTCACCTTCTTAGATTCTGACTTGTTTTGTGAAGTAACCAAACACAGTTCCTTGGTGCTCTTTGAAAAAAGGAAGGGATAGCCTCAATGTGTGTGGCCATGACTATTTCCGCATTATTTACTGTAACAATAAGCTGGACAGATAAATCAGGTTCTCTTCAACTTTGGCTGTCTTGAGCTGCCAACTGGATAAACATGAATTACATACAACAATGTGGGGATTTTTTTCCCTGCTTGTGTTCCATGTCAGTTGTGTTAGAAAGGTATGTCAAAATTTACTAAAAATGCTGATGGATGAGTGTTGAGTTACTGAGGAGTGCTGAGTAGATGAGATGGTTATTTAAAGCCTGATCTGGAGAGACTTCATAGCAACACTGTAGGGACATTTCTTGGAAGGATGATGTTTCAGAGCTGATACTTGTGAATTGCTAATATTAAGCTTGGAGATAGATCTTGTCATTTTGCAATCCCAGCACTCATTTGTTAACTTATTCTTTAAACACACTTAAACAAATCATTCTTGTAATTCTCAGGCTTATTTATTTACCACAGTTATATATCTACTTCATGGTGACCTCTGTGGTTTCAGGAGTAAAACTGGAGCATGACATGCTGAAAAAATAATATACAATGGAATGACCTTTTAAAATCACCAATATCCACACTGTTGTGAAGACAATCTTGCATTAAGTGAAGAATTTCTGGAATTAGCAGACGAGCCCTTGTCATGTAGTTATCTTACAAGAAACATACAATACCAACAGGTTGAATGATAGGTACTTGGATGTACAATTTTTTGCACAATAGTCTAATGAATCAAGGGGAATAGCCACCGTATTTAAAGCTGGTATAAACTTCAAGATTGAAAACATTTTTAAAAATATATTTATAGAAGAGGAACATGACGATAAAACATTAACTCTAGCATCTATGTATGCTCCTAATCAGGGTCAAATTGGTTTACTATAAAAGGTTATGAATAGAAAAAAAGCAACACGGATCATTTTAAAGGAAGGTGCTTTAATATTTATGCAGTCAAGTCTCAGATGTATCGGAGACCCCCGAATTTAATTCATAGGAAATGTTTGCTAACTGATCTAATGGAAGAAAAGCCAGGATAGGTTAAACTGTAAACTATTAAGTTACTATAGAGGCTGCATCCCTGTTTGACACCGTTTTTTATTGGTGCTGATTCAATCTTAACCATGAAGCTTCCAAAGAAGATGTAAAAGACACCAGTCATAGAGAATGACTTGAGATTACTCCAGATTTTATCCCTATGAATAACATGAAAAGCTGCTTAAGGCCAATAAAGACAACAAATAGCAAAGCATGGAAAACAATTTAAGAGGAATTTTTTACAAATTTCGCCAAGAATTTATTTAAACTGGAGACAGGACACAATATACCATTAAAGCTCAGATGTTTTATTATGGTAATAGAGGAAGCAGAAGCAAACCTAAGAAGGATGAAGATGCAAGGATGCACATACAGAATTGTGCAAAATAAAATAGATATTTGATTGACTCCAACAATGTAGTCAATTGAATATGATTGGATATGGGAGCATCTTAGATGTTAATGAGGTCAGATGTGGGATGGAGCTACAAAAACAATGGTGCATTGACAGTACAAAGACAGTACTGTATACCGGGGGTGGGTTCTACTTATCTTTCCTACTGGTTCGCAGCGGGGCTCTGTGCTCTTCTGCGCATGCGCAGAAGATTTTGATGACGTCAGGGTCGGTGGGTGGAGCCTCCCACCGGTTTTACTACCGGTTCTATAGAACTGGTGTGAACCGGGGGCAACCCACCACTGCTGTATACTCTGAATTTGGTCACTTCTAATGAGCTATTTTTAAGGGTTTGTCTTATATTGGCCTTGCTTCCAGGAGCCTATTCTCGCCTCCTAGTATCTTCTCCCAGCTTTATCAACATTCCTTGGCATTTTAAATGTTTTATGGCTGAGCTGATGGGGTTTCTTGTTTCTCAAGTCCCTGGAAATGTCATCAGGGAGAGGTATGTTTTGCTTCGTCCTAACCAATGCCTTATTTTCTTTGCATGGCCTTATGACTTATATACAAACTGGACTCTGGCAACATTCTCTCCTGCTGTGCCTTGATAAGCTGGCAACTGGCTTGCCCAAGCAAAACCCAGTTTTAACAGAAGGTGTCTGCTGTTTATCCCTTCTTCCACCCACCTGGTCAATAACAGTTACATTTAGTGGAAGAAAGAATGGGGAGAAAGAAAAAGGCAAATAAAATTTGGGAACTCTTCAGCCCTGGAATATAAGCTTATTGCTGGTGTTTACTTTTTTGGGTTTTCCTTGACTGTTTCTTGTCTCTTTACCTTCTCTTTGAAATAACAGAAAAATACTATCCTTTAAAAAAATATCTGGAAGTTTCCTCTGAGTTGTTCTTCTGGAATGGCATACTTCTCGTTTTTGTTTGTAATATTTTACTATTAATTAATGACTTCTTTTTGAGCTTAATCTTTCATCCACCAACAGCTTCTATATGGATAAAAGACTGTCTGTTGTATATAATGGATCCTGTATAGTGAGTCCTATAGCAAATCTTCCTCATCAGTCACCTAAGTTGATAGGCATGTTATCTCTCCTTGAATATATTATTTATTTTTCACTTGCCCAAACTTTCTGGCTAAACCGATTAAGACTTGTTTTATCTAGGAAATCCAATCACAGAATTTTATAAACAAGCAATTATGCCAATTTTTCATGTTGAAAGTTTTGCATGCTGAAAACTAAGGAGCATTTTACTTTATTTTAGTAATTCTGTTTTGTTCCATTCCATTCCATTCCATCCCCATCTCCATTCCATTCCATTCCATTCCATTCCATTCCATTCCATTCCATTCCATTCCATTGTTCTTAGTAATTGCTTTTCTTTTCTTTGACATCCTGTGTCTTCATCTTTTTAACTTTGAGTTTAAGGTTATTTACTGTGTATCACATCAACTTTAAGAATATTTTCTCATTCCAGTTTTTTCCATTAGTGCTATCAAATTACTGAAAACTGAAGTTGTAATTGAACTTATTTTCACAATTCTATCCCAAAGGATTGCATTTGGTATTGGAGTGTATCATACGTATTTTGTTGATCTTTAATTCTTTCCTTAATCCTTCTCACTATGACTTACTCAGTCCTTTCCCATTAAAACTACAGTACTGGGTATTTGGTAGTCTTGGATTAAACAGTAAGATTGTTACTGTTGGATATTGGATTCAGAATAAAAGTAATACACTTTACTAAGTATCCAAAACTGTATGTATACTGTTGACTAACATTTAAAAAAATTTCTTGAACTATTTTTGTTTCAGAACTGCAGAATACACAGGAAGTAAAAATATCCCCTTTGAAAATTTATAATCTAAATTGTGATTCTTTGAGAGACAACAGAGACAAGGGGATTCAGGAAATTCCAGGAGAATGCTATCAATAAATACAGCTATCTATAGCTGGGTTTGTTTGGATTTGAATTTGAATAGTTCGACATTTTTCTCTTTTGCTCCTCCCTTTGGAAGAGTCCAGATCAAAGGGCAAGCTTCCCAATTAATGAAGCAACCGCTTAAATGTTGGCAAGCCTGCACGGACAACCTCAGATGCTTGAACCTTGATGCTTGATGCTTCAACCTTGAAAGGGGGTTTGGCAAACCACACCTGGTCAGGAAGACTGGCAAGCAAGCATGTCAATAGTTGCTTTGCTACAGACCAAGTTAAAAGACATTAACTACTTAACCATTAGTTCTGTAGTGACATCTCTGAAAATAATGCTAAGGAAGAATTCCAGCTGAGAGTTCTGCATCTTTTTACTATTTCACCCTTTTTCCATTAAAAGAGAGAGAGATTTCTGAACGTAGAAAATCATTGTATTTATCAGTTTCGGCTGAGTCTTCGGTATATGGCAAGAGATATTAGGTAGGGATATAGTTGCTCAACTATATTTATGTTCTTGTATATCACACATATATCACACATTCTTTGTATGTTGTCACTTTGCTGTATTGAAGGTTGGCTATTGATGTTAGGGGAGAAGCTCAGAATATGGTACCTAGTGATAGCATCTCTTCTTGTTTAACAGCACTGATGTGCTGATATTAAGCCACCATTTACGTTAGATATCCTTCTGCTAGCCGAAGCCTTTCACTCTTATGGGGTGAGGCAATTTTCTCATGGAGGATTATTTTGTTCTTTAAATCTGTTAAGATCCAATTATTATGAAAGTGTGTTAAATCTCAAACCCTATATTTATTATTTGACTTTTGCAAATTACCTCCATAATGTCTCAATGCCTCCTCTTCTCTGTAGTAGTTCAGGGTTTGTAGTATTGTAAACATACTGTGCTTGATGAGGCTCTTTGAGTGAGGCCAAGCTCATTTGGTAGATTGCACTATACTCTATTTACCCAAGACAAAAACCACATATAAGTTAATAATTAGGGGTACGAGCTACCTTTCACTCCCTGATAGGACCAATAAAAGATTTAAAGCCATTATTAGAAAGAGCAAATGACTGCAGATTAAAGGGAAATGCCTGAAGAGGGGCTTGCTTCCAAGTGAATTTTAACCCTTTTTAACACATGTATGCAGTGTTTCTGTCTTTACATCCAGTTGCCTCTTCAATTTTCCTTTATAAATGATGCAAAATTGCTGTAGAAACTTGGTCCAGTGCAGTAAAATAAGACTTTCTTCTATTAAATTCAGTTTTATTTATTTATAGCCCACATTTCTAAATTCAGTTTTGAAATACAACCCATTCTTGCAGTGGCAGAGCTCATGGATTTCCTGTAACATAAACTGGAAATGGTCAATCAAGCTTGGTTGCTCTTTTTAAATAGTATTCTTGTGGCAGGGATCATAATTCTAATAAAATGTCTAATAAAAAATGTAGGCAGTATGTGCAGTCACTATGTTGTAACCTTATTCTCAAGGGATGGTGACAACGATACATGATCATTTCCCCAAGCAGTGATATGTGCTATGTTACACAACTGCCTCCGGTACATCTGCATAAACAATGCATGGAAGGAAGCTGGGAGTTTGCATTTGAACGTGACACAAGCATGGCACATCCTGGATGTAATGTTTAATGCATTCTGAAAAGCTCTTTTCTCCAAAATTATATATTTCACATTTACAATGTTTCAATAGAATACACACATCCCATACATAATTAAGGTTACAAGACCTTTGAAACATCATACTGCCTCAGCAGTATACTGTCAGCTTGCAGTTTCCCTAATATTAATCAAAATAAGGTAAACTGGGACACAGAGAATTAAAATGCATCACTGGCCTCTTTAAGCAGAGTTACTGTTGTGTGAATAATATCCAGTTTAGTTTCCACCCAGCACACTCACAGTTAGTCCCTGTATTCACATATGCCAACCAATTACAGAATAATAGAGTTGGAAGGGATCTTGGAGGTCTTCTCATCGAGTGCGGGGAATGTCGGCGGTCATGAATGGGTTACAGTTTCCCTGATGACATGGAATTGCGAAGCTCCTCCTCCTGCTCTTGCTTCCCAGTTCTCAGACTCGGTCTGATTCAGACAGACACGCTTTTTGGAGCTGTTTCTTCCGACATTGCCTCAGGCTTGTATTTTCCTTATTTGCCTTCAGTCCCCTCCTTATTTAAATACAAATTACTTTCCTGGGACTGGCCAGCGCGAAGGGCTTTGGACCCGATCCCACTGAGGACCGCTTCGGCGGTATTAAGGCTGGGGGGGATCTTAAATCCTACCCCTCCATACAGCGTAAAGGGCTCACGCCCGAACCCGCTGTCCCGCGGACTGTGAAAGCCTCCCGTTCTTTGGTTGAGACTTTCTTCTTAGTGCAGTCCTTCCTTTCCGCTCGGCTGAGCAACGCAGGCAGTTCCCACTTGCTGGGCGCTTCAAATTCTGGCGGGTCGGTTTCGCACCGACTACCTCCGAAGGCCTCGCTGCAGGCGAATCGGGGGCCGGCGCTTCCTTTCCAGTCGGCTTTTGCCTCAGTGCACCACACCAATCTTCATTCAGAGAGCAAGCGCTGGAATCACAAGGCATGGTAACGAGGCGCCAGGGGGGTGGCGCGTCCCTTTCTTGGGGCACGTACTTTCAGACCTCTGCTGACTCATTTTGGTCCCTCCATTGCGGCCGCTATTAACGGCAGTTCTCCGGCCGCCATTTTGAACCTACCACAAGAGTTAGAGGCTAGAACAAAATGACCGCTCGCCAGACCAAGCAGCCCTCTCTGGAGGCTGAATCCACTGCTCAGTCAGTGCCTTCTAAAAAGACTAAGAAGTCTGCCACCTCAACCAAGGAAGCCAGAACTTTGGAGACCAGGGCCAAGGAGGAGCTCAGGCTTCACCAAGCGATAGAAAGATCTATTCAGAAGGCCATTAAGGAGGCCTCAGTCAAAGACCTGCCCCCCCAACCCAGCCCAAGGTGTCCTTCTTTGACTCCTGCTGCAGCTCCTTTGGCTCCTACCCTATCTCTCTCTCCGGATGGGGATCCTAGGCCTGGCCACGCTCAGGGGGAGGTCAGTGCCGCTCTTTTTGGTACACAGTCACCCTCTCCTTCTCTGGGGAATCCTTCCCCTCATCAGGATCCCTCACCCTCTCTGGCACAACAGGCCCAAGGGGAATCTAGCTCTGGGCCTATTCTTTCTCCTGAACTGGCCTTGTATATCCAACAGGCCATTAAGCAAAGAGTTCAAGCTGAACTCCATCAGAGAACAGCCTCATGGGTCTCTGGCTCCAGTGATGGAGCACCAACAACTTCTGAAGGCAAGCCATTTCACTGATTAATTGTTCTGACTATTAGGAAACTTCTCCTTGTTTTTTCTTAAGTGGCTTCTTTCCTTCATTAGTTTCCATCCATTATTTCTTGTCTTGCCTTCTGGTGCTTTGAAAAATAGGGCGAGCCCCTCTTCTTTTTGGAAAATATTTGAATATTGCTACCAGTTGTTTTTTTTTCCTTTAGACTAGCCATATCCAATTCCTGCAACCATTTTTCATATGTTTTAGTCTCCAGGCCCCCAATCATCTTTGTTGCTCTTTTCTGCACTCTTTCCAAAGTCTCAACATCATTTTTATAATGCGATAACCAAAACTGCTAACAAAATATACAGATGATGTATTTATTTGTTTAGGGTGCTCATAGAGCAGGGGTGTCAAACCTGCGGCCCATGGGCCAGATGTGTCACGTACTGGTCACGCCAACCCCCATTTTAGCAAAGGAGAAAGTCATGATGCATCATGTGACGACAGCATAATGACACGAGTTTGACACCCCCATCATAGAGTCATGTTTGTAAAAAGAAGCCCAATTAGAGTTAGTCACCAAGAGGATCTATTGTTAGTCTGTTGCTGGTGTAATTATGACCAATTATAGCATTTTTGGAGGGTACCTTTAATCAGTCTTGACTTTCGGTAACTGCCTGGATATGTCACAGTAGTTTTCATTGCAAGATTTTGGATTTGCCATTACCTCCTTCCTAGGGCTGAGAGAGTGATTGCCCAAAGTCACCCAGCTGACTTTCATGCCTGAGGCAGAACTAAAACTTACAGCTCCTTGATTTCTAACCTGGAACCTTCATTAACAATTTCACCAAACTGCATTTATCTCATTTCTTTGCTACAAGAATAGAATTAGCAAGGACTGGATTGAATTATTGTGAGGTGATCTATATGGGATTGATTTGACAGTGGTTTGGTAACAGCAGGTTATAGGTAGATTCACTTTGTTACAGAAATTGGGACTGGAATTTCTGTCACTAAGAGACATGACAGATAAAATGAAAGTATAAACACACAAACCATCTGTGCAATGTCTACTGCCCCCTTTTAGATCCTGTTCTATTTTTAAATTTCCAAGTTCATCTAATAATTCTGAATATCTTACTGTTTTATTTAGGTCCAGCACGTTGGGACAAATTATGGCCTCCATTGTCGATATCCAAACTGGAACTTTCATATAATGGGGTTTTTTTTAATAGTATCCCAAATATTCATCAGAGAATTTCACACCAGATGTCTCTGGAAATATATATGTGTCTTAATTTTTCCTTCCCAAAGAAACTCATGCCATCCCAATTGAAGGTCATGGCCTTCCAATGTTAATATTCTCTTGTTTCTTAATTGTACCCAATCTTTTAACTAAGTTATTGTCACTGCCTGATAATATAATTCCCAATCGGGTAGGCCAAAGCCTCCTTTGGTTCTGGAGTCTTGCAGAAGTTTACGTTTTATCAGGGCTTCCCCCCCCCACTTTATTAACATATGATCCAATCCCTGTTGAAATTAATCCTGGATATTTTTTCCCAATAAATGGGTTGGTCCTGGTATTTTTAAGCATGTGACTTCTGGTCCATATGGGTATGCATTGGTGTGTGTATAGATGATAGAGAGGCAGGGAGGCAGGCAGGCCAACTAGAAACCACACTTGTAAAATATAAAAGACCAGGACAAAAAATAATAATAAAAGCATGAATAACTGTTAGTTGAAAGTAGTTTCCTGTAAAATAAGAGGTCCATTCCTAAAGGAAATTGATTGCCTGTTTGTATTTCTCCTTCTCTCTTTGGACAGAGAGAGACAAAGATACATAGATGTGTAAAAATACAGACATACTATGTGCCCCTTCTTCCAGTGGAAAGAACATAAAAGGGGAAAGTAGATGGGGGGGAAGGAAGGGGGGGAAGGTCGACTGTGAATGGAAAGAAAAAAGAGAACAAAACTGGAAGAGAATGAGGTGAGAGAAGGAGATTATTGGCCAAGGAAGGATGGAAAAAAAGAGATTGCTATGTACAAGTAGAAAATCAGCAAACCATGGATTTGCTAACTGAGGGAAGAGCCCAGTTGTCTTTGGCAGTTCAATTATTACTGAGCATTGCTGCAGAAAGACAGATGGCCATTTGGCTAAGATATGTGTCAGCTTTGATGCTTACAAGCTTTCTTTAATGTGAACAAGTCTTATAATTGTCTTCTTAGACAGTACTGTCAAATGTGTGGGCTAATTGCAAAAAGGTGATTATCCTTTTGGATCGTCTGCAAAAGTTGAGGATTCGAAGTATAGTTTTGCACTGGTCTTGATTTTTCATGAGACATCAGTTCCAGACAGTGTTACTGGGGAGATATCAAGCCCTTAAGCACCATAGTGTGGGGTATTTCCAAGCCCCTTCCCTAATTTAACGTCTTCATGAAATACCTGGCAGGATTTTGTTCAATTTTATGAAAGTTAGCAGCTGATTTAAATGATTTTAATAGTGACATACTTTGTTGTTTTTAATGTGACTGTTGTAAACCACCTAGAACAGTGTTTTTCAAACTTGGCAACTTTAAGATGTATGGACTTCATGTCTGCTGGCTGGGGAATTCTGAGTTGCTTCACATATCTTAAAGTTGCCAAGTTTGAAAAATGCTGACCTACAGTCATTTAAATAGGCAGCCTACCACTAATCATAGCTATTAACTAACTAATTAAATATACTAAATGCTTTAAAAAGGGTAAACAAGACAAACTTTGTATACATTAACATATTTCAGGAGTAATATAATTTGTGGGATGCTGTTTGTGTAGATCGAGGATGAAGCTTAGTGTAAGGAAATTCCCCAGTTGGCAGGATCCCTGAAAAACTACTCAGTATTCATATATTTCCTCTTTGCTTTCCTTAGTGAACTGAAAGTATTAATTGATACATCTTTGGTAAAACAGGATAAAAGCATGATTTATTTCTTAATTATTCAGATCTTAAATGAACTCTTCATCCTGCCTGATTTCAAACAAAGAATTTCAAATATTCTTTCCCCAAAGGATTTGTACGTGTGTAACATATTATTCATAATTAATGAATAATGTCTGTGGTATCACAGGATGACTTCCATGAATAAAATAGTAATTAGAGATTCAATAGCATAAGACATGTTTTTCAGTGGTGGCATATACATTTTCTGTTAGAAGTAAAGTGATAAAGGGGCATCTTCAGTTAATAATATTAGGTTTACTTCTCTTTATCTAAACCGATTCTTTGTCATCAGGATTACATTTAATGCATAATCAGTTTATTTCTCAGTAAACTGTTTAGAGATTCAGCCCAACTGATTTGTTATTTGTTTAGCAAATGGCATCTACAGAGGTCATGCAATTACTGATATACAAATTTAGTTTAAATAAAACATCAGTATATATGTATATAAAATTTGTAGGCAATACTATTTAGGAGATAATATATTAAATCAATACAAAACCATAATAAAATCACTATAATATGGAGCCATAGAATTGCATAGAATTATCAGCCCAACTGATAATAAACAATGAGATTAATATGATACTTTAAATTCTGCGGATTCCTCCCCTCCTCATATTCTCTCACAGCTGTTCTAACAATAATTCTGTAAAGTAGATCAGTGTTGTAACTTTCTGAGATTGATATGTTTACAATACATGCATCCATCTTGTGAATTGATGACAAAAGGTGAAATTTGAATAAAGCAGCTGATTTAACTTAGTTTTTAAGGCAAAAGCACATTTCTGTGGTTTAATCTTGTTTTGCTATAAAGAGCCTTTTGTAGGATTAGTTCACAAAAAACCATTGCAAC
This sequence comes from Stegonotus admiraltiensis, assembly GCA_032468215.1. Lineage (NCBI taxonomy): Eukaryota > Metazoa > Chordata > Lepidosauria > Squamata > Colubridae > Stegonotus > Stegonotus admiraltiensis. The sequence goes on along the minus strand of JANHZT010003433.1, from coordinate 41,396 downwards.
TTGAGTTCAGAACAGTAGTTTGCTTCCCCTTACTTTTCAAATGTAGCTAGCATCTTCACCTTCCATTAACATCATTGTGGGCATCTCCATATGAGTCCAAAATGGATTCTTCCCATAATTGAAATGTAGAAGTGGAGAGGATTTAATACCATTATGAGAGACACAGCAGGCCTTGCTTGATGACGGCTGTTGCAGCATTGCAAAAGCTAAATTTAGATGTGTTGTAAAGAGCAAGTGGGCCTTGTCTTTCATGAATTTCTGCCTTGCTTGTGACTGTTTCCTCATTATTCTTTTTTTTTTTAACTTGGAGCAAGAAACAGATTTAAATGAATAGAGACAGGAGATGTGGAAAAGTGGAAATGAAGCTGGGTTCCGATTAAATTCTGGATACCTCTTAGCCATTATTGATGTCGGTAATCCCCAGCCACCTGCACTGTTCATTGTTTGAGGTAGCTGCAGTGGAAGTTAGACTAGGGAAAATGGGACATTATAAGAAGTAACATGCTATGTTGCTGTTGGAGAGAAACCTGCTTCTTCAATTTCCCTTCTGTGACTTGGGTACACAGCTCAGCAAGCTGCAGACTTAATTATTTTAGCAGGTAATTTTCCTTTTTACTGTGAAAAAAAGTACACACACACACACACCCCGCTTACAAGTTTGTGTGTGCCAAAAATATTATTGCCTTAGGTCTAGAACAGATAGGAATAAATAAATAGCCAGGACATTACAAGCTACAGCCAAGATGATAATAGCTGAGTGGTCTTTACATGCTAATGAACAAGAGCTTGGGGAATAAAGGCTGCTGGAAAGAAAATAAAATATAGAGAATTCTTGCATTATATATGGTCAGTTACATTGCAGCAGCATACTGATTGATTGATTGATTGATAAGGTACCACCAAATCCATAGAGACTCTTAGTCATGTAGATAGACTGTCTCTGATATGATTCATCCCCAACTTTCAGATTTTCTAACAGTGTGCCAATGGGCCATTGTAATCGAGTCCATCCACCTTGCTGATGGACATCCTCTTTTCCTTCCACCTTTCCCAGCATTATTGACCTCACAAAGGATATGACTTTGCAAAGTATGCCCAAAGTAGGATAATCTGAGATAATCAAGTGACTGGATTGGATTGATTTGATCTGTTTGTTGATTTTCTTATCTATCCAGGGAATTCTCAACGTCTTCTCCAAAACCACATTTCAAAACTGTTAATACTCTTACTTTCTTCTTCAGAGTCCAGATTAATTTCTCTAAAGCATCACAGTGAAATACCGTGGCTTGCACAATTCTGAACTTTGTGGGATATAAATGTATCATGGTGTCTGAATGTCTTTTTCAAGGCTGCTGTGATTGCTGTACTTTCTTGATTATTTGTTCCTTTACTGCTGATATAGAATCCTAAAGGGCAGAAGCTATCTACCACTTCTACATATTCATTGTCAATTTTAAGCCTGGTTTTTGTACCTGTTGTCGTTAGTTTAATGTTTATATTTAATTTTATTCTCCTTTTTCATGGTATTTTTTGGCTTTCATGACTAGAGCTTTTCAGGTCATTTGTGTTCTCAGCTATTAGAGTAGTATCATCACCATACTATGGGTTATTGATGTTTCTTCCTCCAGTTTTAAGATCATTCTCATTTTCTTCCAGTCCAGCTTCTCTCAATATATATACTGCATATACTGTAGATTGAATAAGTAATGGAAGAATATGGGGCCTTGTCTTACCTTCTAACCAATCTACAGCCAGTCTGCTTCACCATATTCCAACCAGAACTATGTATAGATTTTTGCATGAGAACTGTAGACTCTTCTGGGAGTACCATTTTCCTAAGGATATGACATAGCTTGACATGATGGATACAATCAAAGGCCTTCCTTTTGATGTATTGATTTCTTTGGGTTATTCCTTGGCTTTCTCATTATCCGCTATGGACTAGCAATCCCTTTTGTTCCTTTTATCTTTTTTAAAACTTGCTTAAATATAGGGCATCTCCTTTTTTAGATGGAGCTCTACTCTATATTGAATTATTGTAAGCATCATCTTGCTAGCATATTGACTTAAGGCATGAAATTTTGCGTGTCCTGTTAAGCCTTATTAACATTTTTTTTATTTCACATTTCCTCAACATCTATCAGTGCTGCTGAAAATGATAGCTATACGGTCAAGATCATATTATGGATTTCCCATTTTCTTATACTAATGGTTGGGCTTATTAGATTTCTATCTAGTCATATCATGATATCCACGCATATAGCTGCTATTTTGGCTGTATTGTGTTAGCAACAAAAAAAATCATTCGATTGGCAGAAATTGTCAAATCAGTTTTCTGCTTCATTTCTGTGTAATAGGCCATGCAGTCAACTACATTTTCCTCTTTATTATTTCCAACGTTGGCACTCTGGCTGTAATCATAAGTAGCACATCAGATTTCAGATCGACCCTTGACCGTAAAACATCAGCTTCCTCTTCTTCTGCATCTGTAGTTGGAGTATAAATATGAATAGACATCATAAACACGTTAAAGGGTTGGTGTCTGATATTATTCAGTCACTGACTGTATTGTACTCAAGTACTGTCTTTGTTATATCTTTTCTGGGTATGAGAGTAATGCAATTTCTTTCTTTTTAGTCCTGAGTACTAACATCTTCTGATTGAAAGTGTACTAGTCTATTTTAGTTTCTGATGCCTAACATAGCAATATGTTGTTGATTCATTTCATCATTCATTGTGTTGAGCTTTCCCATGTTCATGCTACTTGCATTCCATATTCCCATGTTAATTCTGTCTTTGCAGCTTCATATTCTCTACATGGCACTAGATGTCCTGAAGACTTTAATCTATCCTTGCCATAAATATCCTTGGCATTAAAAAAGTTTCATAGTTCTACCTCAGTAACATGTGAGGGCCATCCAACTGAAGGAGCTCACCAGTCAGCACTATATAGTCAGGAACAGTATTCAGTATGCACCCAGCAAATAAACAAATATTGGGAATTTTCCTTGGAAATAAATCTTGGACTATAAAGAGTTTAAAACGGAATATAATAAATGTGACTTTCTGAACATAGCAGGCAGATGAAACTGGATTGTGGGGGGAATATACAATATACCAGAAGAATGAGCTCAAGTTGCAGCATGGACCATCTGTAAAACATGGAATGAAGCAGATTTGTGGTCTTTGAGGTTAGCTGAGATTGCCATTTATTCTATTCCTTACACCCAGCCTACAAATGAAGAGAACACTGAGGGAATCCACCAATTACAAATATAGAATTTCCCTCTGTTGAAGAGCTGCCAAATCCAACTCTGATTATTTTAAGAGAAGGTTTTGGCATACCATAACTGAGCTGGTGCTGATTGGTATGTATGAAATATTTTTTTAATGTACACATTATGGATGCAAATGAAATGTTCAAAGGCACACTTATACAGGGGTTATCTTCTGTCTGCATAATAGATCAGAGCATTGTTTGGTTTAAAGTATCATCTGCATTAAATAAGATGTAATAAACAGCAGATTTTCAATTATGTATAATTAGTAGACAATTTTCCTACATACTTCTTACATCTTTTTATTCATATTCCTCTGTAACTATATATCATTTTGCTAACATTGAGATTTAGATCTCCAAAAAAACAAAAAACAAAACAAAACAAAAAAACCTCAACATCAATGAAATCAAATTGTATTTTGCAAATTGTTACTGGAAGGCATACCTAAAGATGTATTTATCTGTAACTGAAAAGGCTAGCTAGCAAGCCAAATACCCAGGGGTGAAATCCAGCAGATTCTGACAGGTTCTGGAGAACCAGTAGCAGAAATTTTGAGCAGTTTGGAGAACCGTAGTGGAAATTTTGAGTAGTTCGGAGAACTAGCAAATACCACCTCTAGCTCGCCCCAGAGTGGGGTGGGAATGGAGATTTTGCAATATCCTTCCCCCTGGAGTGGGGTGGAAATGGAGATTTTGCAGTATCCTTCCCCTGCCACGCCCACCAAGCCATGCCATGCCCACCACGCCACGCCCACAGAACTGTTAGTAAAAAATTTGGATTTCACCACTGCAAACAGTTCAATATTGTGATACCTTGTTGTCTTTTATTCCAAAATTTATGTGCTTCAGTATTCTCATAGGATACATGGGTGTGTAGAAAATGTTAAATGTTTTGTAGCAAAGTATGGTCTAAAAAGAATTTTGAGGGTCTTCAAAAGGTCATATCTTTCTATTTAATACGTGGGGGTTTTTTTGTAGCCAAATAAAGTTTGAAACAGGATTATCTAAGGGTTGGGAGGGTGTCAGTGTCACATGCATGAGTATGGCTTGTATCAAAATACCATGCCAACATTGATACACACAGACATTTTGGACAATGCTGGTTTGCAACCCTTGAAATACTGTGTGTCAGAGGTAACAGCAGGATTCATGTGCATTAGGCAATCTTCCTTTTCCAGGTGATCTCAGTTCTCTCCATCACTCTGTTATCAAAACTCCTTTTGCAACACTGAGAACCCTCTTGAAAAGGGCACATCAAAACTGTGGCCTTTTTTTGAGGAGTTGAGAAGACTGAGGACTGAAATAGGTAACCTAAACATTGCAGAAGCCTAAGGCTCTTAGACCTCCCCCAAAATGTGGGTGATATTTCCCATTCTTTTTAAATTTAAAAGAAGCCAAAAAGATATATTCCACCCATTCTGATAAGAACTTGGTATTACTGGCCATAATCACTGTGCCCCTCAGAAGCCAAACTAATAACAATTCCTAAAAAGTACAGTAAGAAGAAACTACTGCATGTTTGATTCATACTGTTAGGTAAGATTTTGTGATACTGAATGGAGACAGGCACTTTTTAAAAAATTCAGTATTGATTGTACAGATTTTCAGGGGCTGAAACTTGAGTTAGAGGTAACTTGCTTGTGGATTGCACTTGTTGACTATTGTATCGAAAAAAGATATTGTTGCATTATTTCAAAGTACATTATACGGAACTGAATAGTATTACATATGGTCATCTGAAGAATGGGAAAAGGATTGTATTGAAGCTTTGAATTATGTAGATAATTGCAAAGTTGGGAAGAAAATAGACATATAAAATATTATATGACTTTATTTATTTAAAAAGTTTTAAGTGTAACTAAAAATACAAACTAAGAAGGAAGAGTATATAATTTAATAGAATAAATAAGCATCTTTAACATTTAAATATTTTCCCATAAACCTTTAAACCTTTATTATACTTAATATACTGTTTCCCCTCCCCAATACTAAATGTTTATATGACCATATCACATTGGTCAGAGAACTGAATTTCTTACATATCCAGCATAGAAAATCTGTCCATCTTTCAGATACGTTCTTTGGACAGTCCAATACACCTTAAATACATTTTTTGACTAATCAAACTCAAATCCATACATTCCATTTTAACATTTTTAAGGACATAAAGCCATTGATGGACTTTGTCAGAAATTCTAGTCCATGTTTGAAAATATCCCAGAAATTAAAATATTTTTGAGTTTTTGATAGAGATATAGTATAGGTTTTATTTCTATTATTTCTGTTCATGATTGCATTAATCTTCACTTTGAGACATCTCCATGCTTTGTGAACTGTAGGCCACAACAAAACATGTAGAAACCAGAGATGTTGAGCATCATGTAAATTAGGGATCAATAATTAAATGGTTTGATCTTCTCAATAGTAAGCTATTGCCTATATATACAATTTTAAATAACACCACCTGTTGTAAACAGGAAGAGTATTTTTAGATTGCACGTGGTAAAAGCTGACCCACATCTGACATAGGAAAAGGTTCAGACAAAGAAAAAAGATACAAACTGCACATGTACAGGAAATCTAGACTCTTTATTTCATCAGCCGGCATGTTTTGAGAAATTCTTTTGGTAGATTCATATAAATACCATCTGTGATTTGTAGCTTTCCATTAATAGAATTGAATAGGTTCAGATGTCCTGTTACTGAAAGAACACACACATGCACACATATGCACACATAGACACATACATATAAGCATACATATACATTAACTCAAGTATTCTAACTTGGTGGTGGTAATAATTGTTTTGTTGCTATTACAAAACCAAAATATCTTTGGCTAGAAATGTACTAGTATGCTATATAACAGTGATGGCTAACCTTTCCTGGACCGAGTGCCCAAAGAGCGTGTGCATGCCCGAACCCCCAAAATGCATGTGTGTGTGGCCCCCCTGCACTTGCCTCATCCCCTGCACATGCACATGTCCCCCACATGCACCCCCATGCGCATGTGGGGCCCCGCATGCATCCCCATGTTCACACGTGCCCCTGCATGCACCCCGGCTCCCCGTGCATGTGCACGCAGCCCCCTGCACACACACCCCACATGTGCGGCAGGGACCTGAAGACCAGATGGCTGGTGGGAGGCATGCACGCATGCACAGCAGAGCTGAACTGGAGCAACGGTTCACATGCCATCAGAGAGGGCACTGCATGCCACCTCTGGCACACATGCAATAGGTTCACCATCACAGCTATATAACTTATAAATAGCATGCCCCAAGGTGATTGTAAGGCCTTTTCTTTAAGATGTTGCTGCTTCCTCCATTCCTCCCCACACCCCAAAAAATCAGTAATGCAAACTTTGATGGTCAGTCTTATGTATTTCCTGCAGGATCTGCTCTTTTGCTGGCTTCACAGTATCTTTAGTATCATAGGTTGTATTCCTTTCTATATCCCATTTTCCTAAGAGAATCACACATGTTTAAAACTTTCTTTAATAGTAATGTAGTAGCATTGTACAAACTATGTATATGATAGTTTTCCTTTAAAGAGGTACATCTCTAAATCTACTCCTCTGTATTTAATTACAGAAAGATGGGCTCATTCCAAGGGCTGCCATGTTTTTTCTTTCTTCTCTTTCTTTCTCTAGCTTATGCTACATCCCTTTTCATTTCCCCGCCCCCACCCTCTGTTCGAGCTCCCTTTCTCTTCTCTGTCTCTCTCCAGGTCTCTGAGTTTTCTGGCAAACTTCTTCATAAGCAATTCCACTTAACCCCTTATCTGCATTCTGACAGAATAAGAAAATCTGTCAGTGCCACCACCACTACTGCAGTAATGGTGACAGCTAGGATGGTTAAAGGTTCAGAATATATTAACGTTTTGTTCAGTGCATTCAAGGAAAAACAAGCAAGTATTGTTTCTTGGATCATCCCTAACTCTGAAATCAGGAAACCAGCTGTACAAACGACTATAATCCTTGTCAGTCAGATAGGTAATGGGGAATCAATGAAAGATGTTGTACAGTCCATGTAAACTCCATAACTTCATATCTTAAAGTTGAACTAAAGGGAGAGAAAAAGCTTTTGATATTGCTGTAGGTTTTATAGGACTGCACCATGACTGAATGTTGGTGGAACTCCCTCTGTTCAGATGCTGCTCAGTGTTAAAGTCACAATAACAGCAAATCTCTTGGCTTACAGAAAACTGTCAAACAGGGACAATATTGATCACTATCCCTTTTCTTGATTTCATATTTTGAAAGTTTGGAGAATCTAGTTTATAGATCATATTCTAGATTGCAATCCTTCCCATCATATTCTGGGCAGTGATTTTAGTAAGGATGAAGTTATAGGCATTTTCTGAACATTATTAAAGGTTCTTAGCTTGCATTCACAATGGCACAATGGGAAAGAAGGTGTACTTTTGCCCAAATCACCTGGGATTGGCTCCTTTTATAAAGCTGTGAAGCTGAGCTGATTTGTACTTCCTGTTTAGCCTTAGTGCAAAGTTTCAGAAGAGCATGAATGAATGACATATTCCTCAGCCTGCCCTGTCCTGCTGGAAATACAATCGTCTTGGTATCAAAAGTAGTGATTTCTCCCTTGCACTGGCAGAAGCTGGGCAGGCCAGCCTCCTGCTGTGCCTCATTCCATCTTACACAAACATCTCTCTTCCAATTGGCTGGCATGTGCTCTAGTGAGCATAACCCTCATCTCCGTTTTCTGCCTTCAACAACCATTTCATATTGGACTGTTGGGCTGCCTGCCCTGAAAAGCTAAACATTTGTTTGGATTTTGTTCTTTTTTTACAGGCTCCATAGTAGAACGGTGAAATGCTGGCTGTTTCTTTGTCCTCCTTTTCCTTTTCACTGGGTGAAATAGACAATGGCTCTGCCAAGTTTCCTTTCCTAGCCCAAGTGACAAGAAGAACTGTAAATTTGTTGTCATCCTGAATAAACAGAACAGGAAGTAATTGGGGCTGGCATGGGGAAAAGAAGCAAGGATTCTAGCAATGGGGGATTGTATTAACTACTCCCCAGGCAGAAAACCTGGCCATCCTGCTGGGCAAAGTGGATGAAATGATTGAAATTCTGAAAAACACTTCTTAACCTGGATTCATGTCCAGCCGTTTTATACCCAGGAGACAAGCAACTGAAGGCTACAATATAGAAAAACCTGCAGATTCAATAATATTACTAAATCAAGAGATTCTAAATGTTAAGCGGAAGGGGAGAGAGCAAATAAATAATGCATTTGGCTTCCCAAAATATTCTGGAATAATTAAAATTAGAATTGACTTTTACCGTAATAGCAGGTGATTGTGCTGGATTGGTTGTTCTCCTATTGGCTGTCACGGCAGTCAGGCATGGGGTAAGACCTGGACTGCTGGCCAATAGGACCGAGTCTACTGGAAAGTTAAGCTCCGCCTCTTC
>JANHZT010003433.1:12672-27914 GCA_032468215.1 Stegonotus admiraltiensis | reverse complement strand
GATTGGACACACAAGGAATTTGTCTTGGTGCTTATGCTCTCAGTGTACATAAAAGAAAAGATGCTACAATATAGATAATATTCATAATTCATTATAAACCATTTAGGAGATGTCATGTTTTTCATCTGTTTTTAAATTTTATTTTAGGAAAAATAATCTGTAGTAGTAACCTCCAAAGGTATGGGATTTTCATAGCATCTGCCATGAAAGCAGGGCTGAAGAGCTCTACTTCTCTTGTAGAGATTTGAAACTTGGCTTCACTCCTCTTTCAAATCTTCCATCTGAAGGTCAGGAATCCAGAAAGAGTGGTGGGGGATGAAGTCCCATTCTCTACCTTCTTTGAAGCTCTCCATGTTTTTACAAAACAAAGTAAGTTCGGAGGGGTTGTGACAATTGACTCAAAATCACCCAGTAAGCTTCGTAATTGAATAGAAGTTTTATTCCAGCTCTCTCTGTGTTGTATACTTCAACCGTTATGGTGCACTGGCATTGTAAAGTGCTATGGTAATAGAAATAGTCCAGGTTTGACTCCAAATCAAAATGCATTAAGAGCAGATGGCAAATATGAAAAAAAGTCTGGCTGTACCCTTAGCAATTTCCCCTGTAGTTAAACAGTCAGGACCATCTCCAAAATCACTTCCTGGACTTCCAAAGAATTCCTTTATAGAATTATATATTTTGTATAACTTTTTCTGATCTCTAACTTCAGTCTAATGACTCAGATATAATGAAGGACAGTTTTTAATCAGCAATTTTGAAATAAGGTTCAACAGAGAAAGATGCCATCAGGGTCAGGTAGCAAATTTTCATGATACTATATATTATATATTTTATTTATTTGTATCCCACCTTTTTATTTTTACAAATAACTCAACACGGGGAACATATCTAATATTCTTTCCTCCTCCTATTTACCCACAACAATCTCCCTGCAAAGTAGTTTGGGCTGAGAAAGAGTGACTGGCCACGGTTACCCAGCTGGCTTTTATGGCTAAGGCAGAACCCAGATCTTCTGTTTTCTAGCTTGGTGCCTTAATCATTCGACCAAACTGGCTCTGTATGACATGACAGGATAATACATTTTTAAAAATATGTATATGCCACTAGCAGTTCCTTATGCTGCTATATATGCTCTGCAATTAAAAAGGCCTAATTTTGTGATTGGGGAAGAATTTCTTTGAAATTTCTTTGAATGGCTAACTTGTCTCCTTAGGCAAATATCACAACATTTTATTGACCCAAAATGTAGTCTGATTCTTTAATGTTTCTCCTAAAAGGGAGGCAGAAACTCAGCCCCCTCCCCTTTGTTAATGGGCCATTAAGGCCTGAGCCAGTCCATTCTACATAACAAAGATCTACCTCCTTCAGGCAGAGCCATTTAATTGCCCTTCATTGCATCACCCAACAAGATTCAACCAAACTTAACACACAGACAACCTATAAAGCTAGCCATGACCTCTTACAGCAACCAATCAGGATACTCTTCCTGTGCCCCAAGAAGTTCAAAGCCAGAGAGGGTATAAAACCCAGGGACTCTCAGTATCTCTTCCCTTTTTTCACCCAAGATCTCCAAGGCATGGGATCCTGTTCATCAATAAGCCTTCTTTCCAAGCAACTTCCATGAATCCAATGTCTTTTTCCACACTTGGAACTGAACTCAGAAGGATATTTCTTCCAATACTATCCTACTTACTATCTGGCAAAAAGACTGTACTTTATTTCAGATACTCAGTTGCTGCAATACCAAGAGAGAAATAGCCATCATTCCTGGATATTATCTTCTTGGATCAGGAATTGACAATCTCAACTCTCTCAGGAAATAGAGTCAATATGTGTTTATAGCCTGTTATTCATTGGAATGATGATCCAGTCCTGTTGTGCAATAAGGTTTTATTGGAACAAACTATCCCGCAAAGTATACTAATGTTTTATTTAATAATTAAAGGCACTGAACTATTTTTAAAATACGATCTGAATCTGTGATTCCAATACTCTCCTCCCCCCTGTACAATAAGATGGTTTTATAACAAGTGATCCTCCATTATTTTAGTAATCATGTTTTTTTTTTTTGGTGTTACTTGTATTTCAAAACAAAATCCATGTTGACAGCAACAAAAAGAGAACATTGAAACTTTATTTACATTCAAAATCAAATCAGAACCGAACCCTGAAGCTCTGAAAAGTTTGGGATAAACTTTTTTTGTTTGTTAGTTATTTTTCTTATGCTTCCACTCTCCCCTTAAGGCTGGCACTATAATTTCACAAAGAAATGTTTCTGGCTTGGATCCTGAAAGTCAAGAGCCCAGAAGGAATCTCCATGCCTGTTTTTATGAAGATGTCAGCCCATTTCAAAGCTCTGGAGGACTCAATGTATCTGAGCATCTAACATGATACCAGGGCTGTTTTAAAAGCAGTTTTCTGAGTACAAGCAATCTGTACGATTAGGATTACACAACTCATGGGTATAGGGCTACATTGTTAAATGAAAGGTAATTGTGTGCTGATCAGTTGTGCAGTGCAGGTTTTGGAGGTGTCCAGCAGCATGTTTTCTGGGGTAGCAGCACATCCTTCCTGGAGGGTGGTGCTTTTGATGGCAGTGGATTTACTGAGTGGTTTTTTTTAAATGCTTGTGGGTCACACAAGGCTACTTGGTGAGCCTTAGGTGACTTTTAGTTTGCAAGCCTGCGATAGACCATGATTACATTATCCAGTAAAATGTAGCTATTCCAGTGGTGGTTTTCAAATTTTTTTACTACCGGTTCTGTGGGTGTGGCTTGGTGGGCATGGCATGGCTTGGTGGGCGTGGCTTGGTGGGCATGGCAGGGGAAGGATACTGTAAAATCTCCATTCCCACCCCATTCCAGGGGAAGGATACTGCAAAATCCCCATTTCATCCTGATCAGCGGGGACTCAGGAGGCAGAGAATAGATGGGGGTGAGGCCAGTCAGAATTTTTACTACCAGTTCTCCAAACTACTCAAAATTTCTGCTACTGATTCCCCAGAACTGATCAGAACCTGCTGAAACCCACCTCTGAGCTATTCAACTGATCTTGATGCTGGATTTTGTCAGATAGCAAGATGTCTTACAAACTAAGATCCCACCCCCCATTCCACCTTGCTATGGTTTTTCCCCTTATAAAGCTAAATAAAATGGCAATTTAAAAAACAGACTTTGAAAATATTTTGTATAGTCTCAGTGGTATTTCAGGAATTAATAAGCAGATCTCTGGAATAATTTTGCACCTCACAGATTTCTGCTTTGCTGTTATGTTCCAATGGTTCAGATTTATTTAAACAAATGTTGCACCTGTACAGCTAGCAACTTTTAGTGCCCAAGGTAATGGGGTTGCCCCAAAGGAAGTAGGCCTTATAAATCACTTGAATGTGCATGCTGTGGCAACCAGCAGATGAGGGGACCTAGCATACTTAATTTTACTTAAAATGAAATAGTATTGCCCACCCACATGAAGAGCAGTAAAAACAGCCCAGCTTTAAACTGCATTAAAAGTTCAAAGTAAATGATTTTGGGCACAAGCCAGCCAAGCGACTTGAAACCTTAAGACAAATATAAGAGTATGCTCAGATCTTCTTCTAAAATTAATGAGACTTACAAGTAATTAGATAAAACTGGATTATGTCCATTAGATATAAAGGAAAGAATTCTATTTTAGTGGTAAAGCATATAATTTGTGTACCACAGATCCAAACTCCATAGTTTCTAGATGGGACTGAGAAAGGCAGTACAATATTGAAAGAGATGGACTGATTACCTATTTTGTTTGGTTAGGAATTTTCCCCAGTAACATTTGCTGGATCTTCTTTGTGGAATTTGTAAATGCATTTCTGCATAATAGGGTAAATCACTGTAAATAATCCAGAATAGACCATAGTCAGTAAAGAAGGGATGTAGTTTGGGATATAATTTTTAACAGCATAGAAAACTGTCACTTTCAATAAAAAATTCACATGTACAGTTTTATGTGTATATATTTAGAAATAAATGTAGATTCCAATAGGACACATGAAAAAACAAATGAATATAGGAGTAGACCTTTAATTATCAGTTATTTGATTGCACTTATCACAATTGGAGAACTTTTGTGGCAAACGGATTCAGGTGTTGGATTAGAACAAAGTTAAACCAAGTTTAAAAATCATAGAAACTTGTTGGATACTTTCAATCCGCTACCTCACAAGGTTGTTATGTGAGGGAAAGTGGTGCTGCTTTGAGCTCTTGGAGGTAAAATGGAATATAAATCTATTAACTGATGTTTTTTATGCAGCTGCTGGTTTGCATGTTTAGATATTCTGTAATAATCCAGTTTCTTGTCACTTAGGAGACATTCATTTACCAATTACAGTCAAGATTTATTCTGAGTTAAACAGATTCTCTTGCCCAGAGCAGGGACACTCTTACATTCTCAAGCACAATAAATAAGGTTAAGGACAAGAAATTGTTCTGATAAAAAGGGCTCAGAATTAAGGAACTATTTTAAATGAAATTTATGTGGTAGATGATGGACAAGACTAACTAAAAAAACATAAATATTAGATCAGGAAAAAAAAACAGGCATAATACAAGCTATGCCAACAACACTACCGTATATTCAATCCTGGAGTGAATTAAAAATAAAAATAGTTATACTAAGCTTATATGTATGGAGAACATACAGAGTTAGACATCCCTGAAGGAATAAAAATGGCATTATGGTGAAGATCGGCAGATCCTGCCCCATGATTTTTTTCCGGAGAAAGAAGAGATCATGAGATCACCTATATGTACTCTAGACAGCTGCTCCTCATGAGTAGACTGCACAAACCAAGATTTTTGGAGTTGGCTGATGAGTCAAGAAGCTGGGAGTCAAGTGATTCCAACTAAGCTTACAGTTGTATGCTTTTAAGCTATTACAATTGTAATATAGCCTATATGGACAAAGATTGTCCATGCCTTATTTCTTAATCCCTTTTGGAATTTTTCACTGCTTTTTAAATACTAAGAACCTTTGGAAGAGCAAGTTTTATGACATTCATGGGGTGATTTTGTTTCAATCCTTAGCAAAAGAAGGTTTAAGTATGAGTTTAAGGATATAGAAAACTCTTTTCAGGGGAATAGATGGAAAAAGTGTGATTAGACTGTTTCTTTCAGAAATTTATGAATGGATAAAGGCTTCAGATAGATTTGAACTAAGGTTTTGAAATAAATTGTAAGAATCCTTCTTGTGGAAAACAGCTGTTGTTTTGAATTTGGAAAAGAACATGATAAGATGGGACTTAAAGATTAATCAACGAGAGGAATCCAGGAGGAACTAAAGATTACAATTAAAGGAAAAGAACTGTTAAGTCTGACTTGCTAACACAAGATAGAGCAAAATACTTTAACACTGGATATATTGAAGGTCATTTGTGAACAATGGGCCCAAAAGTTAATTTTAAGTGTCTGCCATTATAGATAGACTGTGTACTGTTTTACCAGACAAAATACGATAATGTATCGTATTTCTATGCCACCCAACTCCCAAGGGACTCTGGGCGGCTTACAGCAAATATGGACAATGAACATTAAAAAAAAATAAAAAAAACATTGTAAAAACATTTTAAAAACATTAAAAGCTCATGCACACCATTCATGGCCGGATCTCACAAGATTGCATCAGCGAGATCAACGGCCCCAGACCTTCCGGAAAAGCCAGGTCTTCACTGCTTTCCGGAAGGCCAATAGGGTGGGGGTAGTCCGGATCTCAGGAGGTAACTGGTTCCAGAGAGCTGGGGCAGCCACAGAGAAGGCCCTCTCCCACAGGCCCACCAGCCGGCATTGTTTAGCTGATGGGACCCAGAGGAGACCAACTCTGTGGGATCTTACCGGTCGCTGGGAACTATGCGGTAGAAGGCAGTCTCAAAGATAACCTGGCCCTGAGCCATGTAGGGCTTTAAAGATAATAACCAACACCTTGAATTGTGACCAATAGGGAGCCAGTGCAGCTCGCGGAGAATAGGTGTAATGTGGGTGCACCCACGATAGCTCGCACAGCTGCATTCTGGACCAACTCTAGTCTCCAAACACTCTTCAAGGGTAGCCCCATGTAGAGCGCGTTGCAATAAGCTAACCGTGAGGTGACAAGGGCATGAGTGACTGTGAGGAGAGACTCCTGATCCAAGTAGGGTCGCAATTGGTGCACCAGGTGAACCTGTGCAAAGGTCCCCCTAGCTACAGCTGCCAGATGTTGCTCTAATCTTAGCTGTGAGTCTAGGAGGACACCCAAATTGCAAGCCCATTCTGAAGGGGGCAATTTCTCTCCCCCAGAACCAGGGATGGACAGTTGACATAGTCTTTAGGATGCAATACCCGCAGCCACTCAGTCTTGTCTGGGTTAAGTCTGAGCCTGTTGACTCCAATCCAGAGCCTCACAGCCTCCAGGCACCGGCACATCACATCCACCGCTTCACTGAACTGACGCGGGGTAGAGATATACAGCTGGGTATCATCAGCATATTGCTGATACCCCACCCTGTATCATCAGATGTTCTTACCCAGCGGCTTCATGTAGATGTTAAATAGGAGGGGAGAGAGGACCGAGCCCTGAGGCACCCCTCAAATGAGGGGTCTAGGGGTCAACCTCTGTCCTCCTGACAACACTGACTGTGACTGACCAGAGTTGGACCCTGAACTACTTGGGTCAGGTCCATGGTTGTCATGGAAGCCATGAACTCCTGAGCTGCATCTGAGGATTCACCAAGTGACAGCAAGTTGAAGTCCCCTGGTACCATAAGCCTGGGGAACTCTACCGCCAGCCCAGCTACTGCCTCTAGCAGCACAGGCAGGGCTGTTGTAACATAGCTGGGAGGCAGGTACATCAACGACAAGCCTAACTGAACCCCTGAGTCCAACCTCAAGAGGAGAGACTCACACCCAACAATCTCCGGGGCAGGGATCCTGCGAGGACGAAGACTCTTACGGACAATAACTGCCACTCCTCCACCCCTTCCCTGGAGTTGTGGCTGATGCAATACCTGAAACCCATCTGGGCACATCTCTGAGAGGGGAACACACCCCTCCTGGCCCAGCCAGGTCTCAGTTATGCATGCCAGGTCAGCCCCCTCCTCCAGGATTAAGTCCCGAATGAGGGGGGCCTTGTTAACAACAGACCTGGCATTAAACAGCAGCAGCCTGAGGCCAGGGCCCTGACATCCCAAGTCACCAGGTATACGAGGCGAGCCCGGTGAACCAGATGCAGAGGGTTTTTTCTTTTACAGTAAATGCTCTGACGATCCCAGCTGAGTTCCCTGATTGGCAGAGGCTTTTAAAAAAAGCCTCTGCCAATCAGGGAACTCAGCTTGGATCCTCAGAGCCTTTTGAAAATATTTTTTTACAACCTCTTAGCTGAAGAGGTAGTAGAAAAAATGGTTTTAAAAGTAAAAAATAAAATAAAATTGGCCACGCCCACTCAGTCATATTATCCCCCAAGCCACGCCCACAGAACCGGTAGTAACAAATTTTAGATTTCACCCCTGCTTCAGTTACTGAAAAAGTTGTGCTTAAATCCCTTGATTTAAATCCATCTCAACTGAACATGCTCAGGTATTCAACTTCATCAGTAAAAAAAGAGTTGTTTCTACTGATCCATGAGCTCTACTAAAATTATAATAGAAATCTTACTGAAATAAATTTTCTAAAATAAACTTTAAAGAAACACATACCTTCTGCCTCTTTTGAAACCACTATGGAGATAGCAGATGTAAGGAGAATGATGGAAGCGCTTTTGCTGAGCTGGTTTAGATTTTTCCAGGCCAAGATGGGGAGGGCAAGAAACAGCCTTGGATTGCTGCAGGAATATGTGTGCAGTATTTTCCCACATAAACCAGCAGTGTTTGGGAATCTACCTCCTTTCTTCCTACTCCTTGCATGTTTCTAAATAAACTTATTAGAAAAACAAAATACAATTTCAGCATCCTCTCTTTCCTGGGGAGCTCAGCTAACCCTATAAAAGACAAGACTAGAACTTCTCAGTAATTGGGGAAATGTGAAAAAAGATGCAACCCGGCCAGTTGCATAGCCTAAATGTCATATTTGGCCTTGTGTACATTATCAGGACAGCCTGCTTTCCGTTCCTTTGTATTCTAGTAATAAAGCACAGTGTCTCTGGCTTGGGACTTTTAGAAATATTCTTGTGCTGTGTGTGGACCCCCTCCCTAAGTCATTGTATAGTGCCTTTGGAATTTCAGAGCAATCTAATGTGTGTTTGCATAACCTTAGTGCTCAGTGTGGAAGAATGTACTGCAGTTTATTACAACAAATGCTGAATACCCCTTCAAAGAAATAAACAAAGCACCCCAGAAACCATCCAACAAAACAGGACGCTATATAGTGTTTACTGTGAACTCCATGACTTTCTTGTGAGTTCAGGTCTATCAGTCTCTTCAGTCTCTTCAGCATGAAGCCAATTTACCAAACACATTAGGGGATATGAACCGTATCAACATATAAGGAGCTTGTTGTATGCATTCTCTTTTAAATGGACATTTTTCATTGACCATGCAGCCTTCTTTCAAAGGGAGGGGACACCATGCCTTTGCTTTCTGAAAAGCTGGATTCTAGCAGACGTTAATTATGTATTTATGGCCAGTGATCTTCTCTCAGTTTGGTATCTTTGGTGTCCTCTAGAAGTGTTGGACTTAGGTTCCCATTTTTCAAAAGCCAGCACGCCAGCACATTCATTTGCTTTAATTCATTGTTTCAACCCTTCCAATTCCTATAGCATTGAAAATAGTTGACTGGACAAAAGTTACAAATACTTACTATATTTATACAAATGCATTATTGTTGTTGTATGGTATTATATACATTATATAAACTAGGTAGTGTACAGTAACTGAAATAGTCTTCACAATTCTTTCCCTTCCCTTTGTTCTGCTTTATTAAATAAAGGCAAAAGGGTAGTGGTTAGGTTGTTTGTTTGGCATTGTTGTTTGTGCCTTTGAATCAGTCTTAACTTCAAGTGACTCCCTGGACAAGTCCCTGCCTTCTTGGCAAGACTTCAGAAGTGAGTTTGCCATCGCCTTTTTCATAGGGCTGACAGAGAGTAAATGGGCCAAGGTCACCCAGCTGGCTTTGTGTCTAGAAGTTTAAGGTTTTTTTAAAAAAAAATTCTTTAAACATGAAGAGTACAATTCTAAGGAAATGTTTTCCTAACTTTGGTTCTTACTTGTACTACCTCATTCGGCAAATTGGGTCTGACATCTGCAGCAATATGTTGCAAAGGCTGATCTAGTCTATCACTAATCTTTCACAACCCGGTGTCCTCTAGATACCAATCTAGAATTTCTAACCAGAGTAATTATATCCTTTTTACTGTGTTTTACATTGCAATATCTGTGTTCATTGTGTGTGTGTGTGTGTGTGTGTGTGTGAGAGAGAGAGAGATATGATTAGGTGTCAGAAACAGAGGTGGCATTCAGCAGTTTCTGAACAGTTCTGGAGAACTGGCAGCAGAAATTTTGAGTAGTTCAGAGGACTGGTAAATACCACCTTTGACTGGCCCCACCCCCATCTATTCTCTGCCTCCTGAGTCTCAGTTGATCGGGAGGAAATGGGGATTTTGCAGAACCCTTCCCCCTGGAGTGGGGTGGGAATGGAGATTTTACAGTATCCTTCCCCTGCCACGCCCATCAAGCCATGCCCACAGAACTGGTAGTAAAAGATTTTGAATCCCACCACTGGTCAGAAAGTAACAGAATTGGAATGGACCTTGGAGGTCTTCTAGTTCAACCTCCTGCTCAGCAGGAAACCCTATATCATTTTAGACAAATCGTTATCCAATCTCTTCTTAAAAACCTCCAGTGTTGGAATACCCAAAACCTCTGGAGGCAAGCCATACTACTGATTAATTGTTCTAACTGTCAAGAAACTTCTCCTTAGTTCTAGGTTGCTTCTCTCCTTGATTAGCTTCCATCCATCGCTTCTTGTCCTTCCTTCAGGTGCTTTGGAGAATAGGTTGATCCCCCACTTCTTTGTGGCAGCCCCTTAAATATTGGAACACTGCTATCATGTCACTCCTAGTCCTTCTTTTCATTAAACTAGACATACCCACCCAAAGTATTGAAATAATATTTTGTAGCAGTTCTTGTTCTCATGAATACAGAAATGCAATACAAACTGAGCTTTATGACAATATTCTCTTTCTATACCTGTGATACATCTTCATCATCACTTCAGATTTGGGTTTGTTTATTACAGGTAGATATAAGAGCCCCGAATTGTCTATCAGGGTTAGCAATTTTTTTTTCTTCCCAAGTAGGACAAGAAGTCAGAATCATTCCTTAGTGGCTGATATTTAGTAGAACCTGAAAAATCCATAATGCACAGTTCTGGGAGATTTTCAAGTGCTGTCTGTGTTTAACATCCTGCTGGTCTCATGATTTGCTTTATTGGGCAAAATAAAAAAGTGCATCAAAGCATATACTCATTCGTTGTTCACTATGTACAACATCAGCAAAGAATGTGTGCAGTATCCAAATTTGATGAAGCATGTGGAATTTGATATTAGCCTCATTTTATTACCTCCATGGTGTTCAGTGTCATAAAATCACCTCTGGTGATTTTGGCCTCTGTTGCCAAGTAGCAAAATAGTTTGATTTATCAGTCAGAGTTGAGAGAGTGTTTCCACACCTTCCATAAATCAAGTCCTGTGTTTCTTTTTCTTGTATCTTATGGCATACATTTTGTTTAAACCTGTGATTTAATTTGGTAGTGTGATATCCTCAGGTCAGTGTCACCATGGAAACACTCAGTCAGAAACCCTAAGCAAAAAAGAGGGACGATACAGCTGCCAAAATATCCAAAAAAAAAAGAAAGCCAGAAAGAGCATATATGAAATTGTTGGGCTTGCAAAAGACTGTCAGAAACTTCGCTGGTTGGTGCCAACTTGCCAATGCTCCTTGCCAGCTATTTTGTCTTCTTGAGCTGCTAGTATATTTTTGAGTACACATCTTGCACCCATTTGGTAAAAGCACCATCTGTCATGCATTCTGAAAGGATAATTGTATCTGGTTCACAACATTTGTGATTTTTTTAAAAAGACTTTTAAAAATCACATTCTGGGTATTGCTTCCCTCATATGTTTTCTATAATATTGTGGCAGCAGTAAAGGAGAAATCAAATCTGGGAGAGAGGGAATCTTGCATTGTGTTTCACCCCTTTTCCATCAACAATGTTTTAAAATATTGCTCAGACTTTTACATCTTTCTGCATAGAGTAAGCAGAGTTACTTTGAAGTAGTGAGTCTATACAATTTTCATTTTTTTGCTCAGAGAAGCAGCACTGAAGTTTGTAGCAGTACAGCTGTAGGTTGGAAAGTCAGGAAGAGAATCTACTGACAAATAAATGACAAAAAAGTATTTTAATACAATAGAATAAGTTACTTCACAACTTTAAACATTGCTTCCGAGCTACAGTGGTACCTCATCATTAATAGGTTCTGGGAAATATAATTAGTATGAAAAATGCTGAGTACCAAACAATTTTTTCCATAACAAATAATGTAGCCAACACCAACAAGTTCTAGCTTTTACATTGAGTAGCAAACAAATGATGAGTACTGGGACAAAATGTTCATGTCAAAATGCATTGAGTACCAAAAAGCAATTGAGCACCAAGGTACCACTGTAATTATCTAGTTGGTTTAGCAATTGTTAAATTTGTAGTCTAATAAATTGCTTAGTCTGCTAGCCTCTTTTATCATTGAGCAGATAAAGCAGTAATTGATCAGTAATATATTTTGCATTTTTTAATTTATATTTTTAAACACTTGGCCTGATCAGGGTTTTCTTGAAGGCACTTATTATGAACTTTGGGCTGAATGAAGGAATTATTTTGCCTTTCCTTCAAATTCTGAATGAAGATGAAGACATTGAAGAGGAGAAATGTTTCCTTTTAAACAAGGATTTTATTTGCTTTCCTGATTTTCTTTTTTGTTTAATATAATCTTTATTAAGAATTTTCATTATAAAAGTGAAAAGTAATACAAATTAACTTAAAGAGAAAGAG
This sequence comes from Stegonotus admiraltiensis, assembly GCA_032468215.1. NCBI lineage: Eukaryota > Metazoa > Chordata > Lepidosauria > Squamata > Colubridae > Stegonotus > Stegonotus admiraltiensis. The sequence goes on along the minus strand of JANHZT010003433.1, from coordinate 15,873 downwards.
AGTAGAAAACAAAAAACGCAGGAAAAAAGAAAATAATATAATAAAGAAAAAGAAAAGAAATAAGTGGAGAAGTGATTTCCAACCTTCATCATAACATGTTTAAACAAATATAGTAACTTTTTGCCCACTGTAAGGTTACAAATAGAGATCCCTTCAACCTATATCTCATCCCTTATCTATAAGCAAATTCATAAAACATCAACTTTTCAATCCTGGTATCAGCAAAAAGATTCACCAGAAATTTGCAAAAAAAAAATCTTATTTTAACTTTATTCAAATAAACCAACTTTATATTTTTTTAGTTTTGCTTCTAACAGTCTTAATCCTTCATTCAAACAAATATTGTCATAAGATTTCATTCCTCTTTCATTCTTCTTTTCCCCATTGCACAGATTTCTTCAAGCTCTAACAAGCCTCTCTTGTAAATCCAATAAGAAATATTTTCCAAGTCATTCTCTTGGTTTATCGTTTGTATTTCCCTTTTACTTTTTAAAACTTCAGCCAGTTTCTTTTGTGTATCCAGTAAAGTATATTTTTCCAAATCACTTTCTTGACCTGTCATTTGTAGCTCCATTGCTGATATTTACTCTTATCGAATAAAATTTGTTCCATATCTGTTGTTCCTTTATTAACATCTTTTGGACATAGTCTATCCATGAAAGCAAATATTATTATTGACTGAATATGTTGATATGCTACAGGTAGTTCTCAACTTACGACCCCAATTGGGACCAGAATTTCCATCATAAATCATAAAGTAAGTCATCACATCAAGTGATTGGACCTGGATTTATGACCATTTTACCTTGATCATTAAGCAAATTATTGTATTGTGAATCCAACTTCCCTAATTAACATTACATGATGGAAACCAGCTGAAAAGGTTGCAAATCAGGATTACATGAATGTAGGACATTGCAACTGGTTGTAAATGTGAGTTGGTTTCCAAGTACCTGAATTGCAATCACATGAGTGCAGGGATGGTGTGATAGTTGCAAATGTGAGGACAGGTCATAAGTCAGATTTTCCAAGGTCATTGGAACTTTGAACCATTAAAAAACGATCATAAATTGAAGACTACTGTAATTGCTAATTTTTGGCTCCATTATTCAAAGATCTCCCTTAATGTTTCCAATGTTTTAATGTTTTGTGTCATTTTTAAGTCTTAGTACCAACATCAAAAACAGGCTTGTATTTTTGGTTTGTTCCTACTGCTTAGGAACTCTCATCCCTTCTAGTGTCCAGTTTCTAAAATCATAAGGTAATGTATTTATTTATTATTTATACATATTTACATATTTATTATGGCTTACAATAGCCAGGATAGCCAAAATAAGACTATTTCCCACAAGAAGCTGTTTATTTTTTATTATTAATTCCAAAATTAAAAGTAAAAGTCGATCAAACAAATTTATCTGTCCCCCTAATCCATTTATAATTTTCTTAGATCAAAATCTTATTTAGCTTTTTGCTTTTCATTTCAAATTCTTTTTGAATTTGAAGTTATTAAGCTTATAATTCATTTTTGTTTTGTTCAAAGTTGAAGATAAAACCCACCTATTGACTTTTCAAATTTGTTCCAAAGTTCTGTAGTTACTTTTTAAGAGGTTTAATAAGCAGTTTCCAAAAGCGATTAGAAAGGTTGGTTTGCAAAGTTAGTGTCATTCAAACATTCTGCTACAGTTGTGAGCAAGATGGCTAATCCCTTCTCCTCTCAATACTCAAATCCATGGAAAACCACTGTCCTGTGTACCAGTGGTGGATTTCAAAATTTTTTACTACCGGTTCTGTGGGCATGGCATGGCTTAGTGGGCGTGGCATGGTGGGCATGGCAGAGGAAGGATACTGTAAAATCTCCATTCCCTCCCCACTCCAGGGGAAGGTTACTGCAAAATCCCCATTTCCTCCCGATCAGCTGGGACTCGGGAGGCAGAATAGATGGGGGGAGGGCCAGTCAGAGGTGGTATTTACCAGTTCTCCGAACTACTCAAAATTTCCACTACCAGTTCTCCAGAACCCACCTCTGCTGTGTATCTGTCAGAAGAAGCAGCCTTCATAGCACATGTAAGAGATCTCCCAGCCTCTCCTTATCTGGAAAGCTGTTTAAAAACTGGTCTACTTTCTGGTTCCTTGTACTTTGCTGTGGTCATTGGCTCTGCTTTTATGGAGATGCTTTCAATTCACCATACTTCCCCAAAGGTTCCTTGCCAAAACTGATTTTGGATGTCTTTAAATGATGTGTGCAAGTATAGATGTCCTGTCCTAAAATTTCAGGGCTGCAATGTTTTCAGATATGTGACTTATGCAGCAAGGATTCAAAACATTTTTTAGGTTGGGTTGAGAAACTCATCTGAGCAATATCTAAATTTACCAGATTGTGAATGGCTGAGGTGGATTTTAGGTTTCTGTCTGTGGTGAAATTCAATTTTTTTTACCACCAGTTCTGTGGGCATGGCTTGGTGGGCATGGGTGAGGTGGGTGAGGTGGCGTGGTAGGCATGGCAGGGGAAGGATACTGCAAAATCTCCATTTCCACCCCACTCTGGGACCAGCCAGAGGTGGTATTTGCCGGTTCTCCGAACTACTCAAAATTTCCACTACCAGTTCTCTGAACTACACAAAATTTCCACTACCGGTTCTCCAGAACCTGTCAGAACCTGCTGGATTTCACCCCTGGTTTCTGTCCTTGAGAAGAAGATAGCAGTAATGACTTTGATATAGTACTGTAAGGAAGAATGTACAGTGCAGATTATGTCCAATAGATTGGCATATATAATCAATATAATAGAATCAAATTATTACCTCAATGTAAATAATGAACTAGATCAGATATCAGTGATTTTGGATTATTTGCTTATTGTGCTTTTCGTTAGGATAAACTAATGAACCAATAAGCTGATATAGCTAGTATATAAGCACAAACTGTGTGTGAGCCAATTGCACCCTTCCTGGTGTGCTCTTTTGCCAGTTTGTGTTGTAACTGTAAAGTCATCTTGCAGGATCTATATTTGGAACAGTCTTGTTTAGATTTTTTTTTTTGCTTTGATTTATATGCCGCCCTTCTCTGGAGACTCAATGCGTTAAGCAATAGCCTTCATACTTTTCTATATTTATACAAAGTCAGTTTATTGCCCCCACAATCTGGGTCCTCATTTTACCTACCTTTGAGAGGATGGAAGGCTGAGTCAACCTTGAGCCTGGT
>JANHZT010003431.1:112565-129099 GCA_032468215.1 Stegonotus admiraltiensis | reverse complement strand
TTATGTGTATTTATCTGGCTGTTCACCGCCCTGAGTCCCGCTGGGAGAAGGGCGGTATACAAATTTAAATAATAAAAATAAATAAATACATTTAGGGAGATTACAAACACCAGTTGAAATTATGCAGAGGTACTGACAAATTCCAGTTTAATAAAACATGTGAAGAAAAGCTGCATACTGATAGAATCTCAAAAGAAAAAAAAATACATATATGCATCCAAGAGCCATAACCCATAAAACCAAAGCAGGAATAAAGATCTTGTTCTAATACAAAAGATTGCTTGGAAATGAACATTAACACTTGTTAATGTTTTTTTAAAAAGAAAGGGTGATACACTGAAAACAAATCAGACTCAAATAAGAGCATGCATAGTTTAAAAAGAACCAACACTTACAGGCCTTTTTAGGAAAGGGTCATGGCTGACTGGCTCCTAAGTTCTTCAGTGGCTGTCTGCACATATAATGCTGAGCTGGGATATTTTTATCAATAGTTTATGGAGCTCACTCTAGTAGCCTGGCTCACAATTAAGAAAATTAGCAAAAGAAATTAGCACAACATGTGATCCATACTACTGATAATGACTTTATTTCTGGATAGGATTTCAGAGGATTAGGGAAATCAAGAGATCATGAGGCTACTTATCGCTGTCCTAGATACTGTAGTCCAGGAAAGGACGTCTCAAAGAATACAAGCTTTGTGCATTCCTATATTCAAAGATAAAATGGGCAGTGCGTAGGATGGGGGGAATTCGTCATGAATGAAAATCCACTTGAGAACCAATTAGATCTGGCAAGAGATTGTTTTTTTCATTAGAGTGCCAATTAAAAACGTTTTCTCAACATTAAATTATTGAGAGCTATGTAGCTCTCAATAATTTTGTAGCTATGTGATTTTATCAATGAGGATGCCCTCTACAAAATGTGAGTAATTAATCCAAAATCACTCAGTGAGGTCTATGGTCAATGGAAATTTGGATCTCCTGAGTCCAAATTTAAAATCTGGACTACTAAATTTCACTGGCATTTATGTGACCAATCAAATGGCTTCCAATCACTTGCAATATGCAACCATCCCAGAGTTGTTTCTGTCCTTATGTATCTTTCTTCAATTATGATCACCTGGTCGATTCTACGATGGTTACTCATTGCAACCTCAGCTAGTGAGTGTGCCAGCAAAATGGTATCTCCCAAAATTGAGCTAATGAGAAAAAAGAGAGGCACTCGTGGAACACTTTTAGACTATCTAGTCTGGTTACCTAGTGTTCTTCCCCAGCAGCACGAAGCCAAGTCCTTCTCCCGATAAACCCCTTTTATTTAATTCACAGTGAATTCCTCTCCCACAGTCTTTCAAGATAGCTCACAAGTATCGACCTTTATCAGGATTGGAGAGTGGCCATGCCAATATCTTTCAGACGCCACAATACTTGGCAAGAATGCAGTAATGAACTAATCGTCTGCTGCAAACTCCACTCCCCTTTCGCTCCTCTTTTATTCCCTCTGGGAGGAGCCATTCATCGTCCACCTGTGGCTTTATTCCCAAGGCAACACTTGTTCTTCGTCTGGCAACTCTGTGCATGCGCCGCACACTGGGAACTGGCTCCAGCTGTTTGTCTGCCTCACTGATGTCTGACTCCAAAGGCAGCTGATATGGCCCTGGCCCCCTCTCTGCCTCCAACGCAGAGCACTAGTCAGAGCCTTCCCCAGGCTCCAGGACTGACCCATATTCCTTCCCAACCTCCTCACTATCCAAAACTGATGCTAGATCCACTGGCCACTGGTGGGCCACAACACCTAGAGATGACTGTTTGATAATTCTTCTTGCAAAATATCCATGGTGTAGGTTAGATGATGGGCCTTCTCTGGCAACCTCTCCCCTGATATATCTACAGTCTTATTTTATTCACATTCCTGAAGCAAGGTAAAGTGGTATAGTTTCAGTGATATATAAACTAAAGAAAAATATATTTTTATACTTATCAATAGTTGCTAGTTTACCAATGAATTTGCTACTATAATGTCAACAATATTGTAGAATGTATTATTGGAATATATCACAAAATCTCTGTCATAATAAGATGAAATTCTGCATTCCTTGATTGGTAGAAAAATGTTGTCTTTTCCAAAACAGATTGATCACACGTTTTGGATAATCATTCCTTAACAAGTGGAATAATATCACTTTCCCCATTTCTTAATATACCATATTTTTTGGAGTATAAGGCACACTTTTTTCCCTCCTAAAAGAGGCTGAAAATTTGAGTGCGTCTTATACTCCGAATGTAGCTTTTTCGAAGCTTTTTTTCAGCCCTAACGAGGCGCTAGCAAGTGAAGCGATCTCTACTTCCTTGCTTTGCCTGTTCCCTCCGACTCTCACCTGTGAAGGATTTTTTCAGCCCTAATGAGGTGCTAGCGAGTGAAGCGATCTCTGTGGTTTGCCTGCTTTTCTCATTGCTTCTCTCTCCAAAGATCAGTTATGCTTTAGAACCTGTTTTTTATCCCCAAGCAGGGGATAAAAACCAGCAAACTAATGTGCTGAAGCTGACCAGACTAAGAATGCTAGCCAGATGAATACCTGGTAGGCAGAATTTTCCTCCCCAAAAACTAATCTGTGTCTTATACTCTGGTGCATCTTATACTCCAAAAAATACGGTAACTCTTTTTGTCATCACCTCCATATTTTGTACAACTACAATACCTGATAAGCATCCAAATTCCAAAGAACTTGGGTCTACAAACTTTTGGCTTGGCTGGGCTGCATTGAATGAAGAGAATTGTCTTGGGCCACATATAAAATATATAATGTAGTCAGTGTATTATAAACAACAAACTTACTGTTAAAAGTTTATGACCTTGTGAGGCAGCCTTACTAGCAGTTTAGGGCTGCATGAGGCCTACAGGCTACAGTTGACAGCTTTAGTATATATATTAACATTTGAAAATTTAAAGATTGTCTGATAAGTGTACAAATATATATTAATACACAATACCCAAAAGATACTAAATAATCACTTGATCATAGTGTTAGTGTGTCCTCAAATTTCTTACAGCTCCAGCATAAACTCCCCCCCCCTTTATTTATCATTTTAAATACATTCTTGGCAGTGGTGGGTTTCAAATTTTTTTTACTACCAGTTCTGTGGGCGTGACAGGGAAAGGATACTGTAAAATCTCCAGTCCCTCCCCACTCCAGGGGAAAGTTACTGCAAAATCCCCATTTCATCCCGATCAGCTGGGACTTGGGAGGCAGGGAATAGATGGGGGCGGGGCCAGTCAGAGGTGGTATTTACCAGTTCTCGGAACTCAAAATTTCTGTTACCAGTTCTCCAGAACTGGTCAGAACCTGCTGAAATCCACTTCTGATTCTTGGGGAAGTGTTTTTAGAGAGTCCAATATGCCCTATATACATTTTTGTTCATGAATCAACTTTAAACTCAAATGGGTAGACATTTTAAACATGGACAATAGAATTGGAATTTCTGACAAAGCCACAGCATGGATTTCAGGAGAACATATTTATTTGCAAGTCTTCCATTTTCTCAGTACAGACCCATGGCGAGTTTCCTCATTGCCTTCAGGCAAGCTAGAACAGCTTTCTTGGGTAGAGAGAATATTTCTGCTGCAAAGATTGACTTTGGATCCAAGCCATGGCTGGCACGTTAACCAAGGAAATATTAGGAGCGCTAATAAGATCAAATAGAAGATAAAGAAAAGAAGTAAAAATTCACTAGAGCTTATGAAATGCTGTAGAATATAGGATCTAGCTCAGTACAGCCAAATGAAGATATAATTACAAGATTAAACATATACTTATAAAGAGTATAATTAAATAAAAGAGAGACGAAATTTCCATAACTATTTGTGACTCAGATAGAACAAATATTAATTAAGCTCAGCTTTCCCCTCTGATATCTTAGCTGGGTGCCGAAATTCATTTTATGTGTTACAAAATAACTTTGTAAACATTTCTAGTCTCTATACTAGAGTTCATATCAATATTTTTGTGCCTAATATTTTGGCTTATGAATGGAATAATAATAATAATAATAACAGAATAAATAAAGGATTCTTTTTAAAAGAAAAAAACCCATTGTCAATTGTGCAACTGTTAAAAGGGGAATAACCAATTTAATCAATAGAAGTCAGTTGCTTTTTCTTTTCTTTTCTTTTTAAAGACATGGCTGTCAAATTACAAGCACTTTTGTTTTTGTAGATGTAAGCAAAGCAGCTTGTCTTACTAGCATCTCAAGTAAATCTTGGCACTGGGAACTGCATTTTCCATCAATGCTTTCATCAAAATGGAATAGAACAAACGAGTTCCTGTTTAAGAAGTCAGCTCCGTGATCAATACTTCAACATTAACCTGATATCCATGCGATTGTTTTCTCTTCTGCTCCCTCATCATCCTTGGCATATTTGCTATTTTTGAATAACTGAAATTTCTTTTAAACAACAGATCCATGCTTCTTTGTGGGTTAAGCCGATTCAGAGAGATTATTTCAGATTATTTCAGTGCCTCTCCCTATCGTTTCAGTGTTACATCATCTATTATTGATAGTCTGAAGTATGTGCTGAAAAAGCTCTGGACAAACTCTTCCGAATCTCTTTGGATTGATCTAGCTGCTCTGGTTTCCTAGGTTTGTCTGTTTTAAAGGACTACGGTAAACCATGATACCTAGTGCACGAATGCAGATTTTGTGAATATTTAAACTAAATGGGGACTCATAAATATTGGATGTCCCAGTTTACAGACAGTAGCAGATAGGAAAGAGTTGGGGATTCTGATGGCCACTGCATATCTATCTATCTATCTATCTATCTATCTATCTATCTATCTATCTATCTATCTATCTATCTATCTGCGAAAACCATTCATGCCTTGATCATGAAATCTCCAGAACCATAAAGCCTACAAACTTGAAATTTGACATTTGGCTTCTAGGTGCTCGCTAAGAAAGGATTTTTCAAAACAACTATCAGATCATTAGTATTTCTTATATTATTATTAACACGCTCTGATGCTAGTTAGTTAGACATTCTACTCCTCCTCCCAACCTGAAAATAACTGGAGAGAATAGGATAGGGGAGGCTTCTGTGGAGCAAGCCTGAGGGAGAGTAGGGGCTAGGACAGGAGAGGCTTCTGAGGGAGAGAAAGGGAGAGGAGAGGCCGATCATACTCATTAATTTTCAAACGGTGTCGATTTATCAAGCCCGATCACATAGTTTCGTAGCGGAGCACGGGTATTCAGCTAGTAGTTAATACATTTTAAGTCAAATCTGATGTTTGTATATGGATGCAGTAGGCCAGGGGTGTCAAACTTGATTTCATTGAGGGCCGCATCAGGATTGTGTTTTACCTTGGGGCCCCGAGATGGGTGTGGCCAGCACGGCATCACTCATGTCGGGGGCTCCTGTGGTGGCCCAAATGCTCTGCCAGTGAAAATGGGCTCCAGAGCTCCATTTTCAGCTGCAACGGCTTCCTGCAACTGGCCTCTGGGCCTTGATTTGACACCCCTGAAGCAGACAATTTTAAAGGCCTCACCTTGGAAGTAGTTCATGAGAGTTGTAGATCAATGCATCTGTGGTCTCAGAATTCCGTTAATGAGCATCATTGTTTACTTTTATGGTACATAAAGTATGTAGTTTAAGAAGAAAGCTATAAGAGAATGTGTGGATGACCTTTATGGAATCCAAACACAGGACCCAAAGGAAATCATTAAGACTCACTGCAGTATTAATTAAACAATGCATGCTAGTGGGACTCCTCTCACAGAAAATTGAGAGAGACATCACCCAACAAAAGAGATAAACTCATATTTATTCATTTCAAAAGGAATGCTTTCACAAGCAACTGATGATGTAAGCATCCATATTCATAAATAAAGGTTCTCAAGTTCTTATAGATAATGGGTCTCAGTCCCTTGTTGCACCCATTTTTCTTCAGAAATCAAAATGAGAAAAATAAAGCAAGAAAGAGTAACCTTGTTTGGGAGATGGGAGCATAGTGATTTAATAAATAATAATAATTTATTTATTTATTTATTTTATTTATTTATACTTATATGCCGCCCTTCTCCTGAAGGACTCAGGGTGGCTTGCAAAAATTAAAACAATAAAAACAATATAAATAGCTACTAAAATAATCAATTAAAATCTCCCAAAAACTTAAAAAGTAAAAAAACTCCCATCAGATCAGCAAATTTCTTGGAAAAGCCATGTCTTCAGGTCACAGCGGAAAGAGCGGAGGTTGGGGGCTGCCCAGAGCCCAGTGGGTAACCCATTCCAGAGGGTAGGTGCGCCCACAGAGAACACCCTCATCCTGGGCGCCACCAGCCAACATTGTCTGGCGGATGGCACCCGGAGGAGGGCAGTCCTATGTGAGCACACTGGGCAGTGGGAGGCAGGCAGAAGGTGGTCCTGCAGGTACCCCGGATCCATGCCCATACCCTGGACCCATGCCAATAATAATAAAGCAATGAAACATGGAGGAAAGCATAGCTCATAAATTAAAGAGGAGGGACAGTTTAGGAATGCCAGGTGCCAAAGGAAAATATTTTTCCATTGCAAACCAATGGGATTGTTCTAATAAAATAACAGGCTGTGGCTCTATTTATCTCCTTGATTTAATCAATTCCATTCCTCTAAGAACTGACTTTTTTGCACATCTTGGGAAACTGAGGAGAAGAAAGGCTGCCTTAGGAAACAATCAGAGAAGAGAGGCAGGACCCCCAGTAGCTTAAGAAAGAAATTTAGGATTTGCCCTAATGGATCATGCTGCTAAAAGTAATAAGTGATGATATGTTTCTGCTTTCAGACTTGCAAGTGTCTATTAACGTCTGAATTAATAGACACTTGCTTCCTGTCCAAATTAGAATCAGAATTGAGCTGGAAGGGACCTTGCAGGTCTTCTAGTCCAGCCTCCTGCTCAAGCAGGAGATCCTATACAGTGGTGGGTTTCCGGAAGGCCGATCCAACCACCAATCAGCTGCTCGTGCTAAATCCAGCTGTGCTGAAGCTGACCAGGCTATTTGCTGTTTGCTTCAAGGAAGCAAATTGCTGGGAGGCAGAGACAGACTTTTTTTCTTGTTTTCTTCCCCAAAAACTAGGTGCGTCTTATAGTCTGGAGCGTCTTATAGTGCAAAAAATACGGTATTTCCTTAAGATTGACAAGCTGGGTAACTTTGCAAAGCAGGTGTCCGTTGTTTCTAAAGCACTTGTCCAACCAAAGTTCAACTGTAAGCAAATGAAAGCGGAGGTCAACGGCTATCCTGCAAATTTAAATTGCAAATTTGTCATAGGGCCCCAACAGCCAAGCATCCTTCCATAAAAACAATATGCTGCTTAAATAAACAGGGCTGACAAATGGCAACCTGCAGATGCAATAAGTATGGAGATGTACAGTATTGTCTTTTGCTGATCCTGAGGTAACTAAATGAGGATTACCTGAACATATATCCATCCATCCATCCATCCATCCATCCATCCATCCATCCATCCATCCTTCTGTAACTTTCCTTCCTCCTGTTTATTAACTCATGTCAATTTATTTTTCTTACAATGCATAATATTGAGAGCCAGTTTGGTCTAATGATCAAGGCACCAACTAGAAAGCAGGAGACTGTGCATTGGGCACTGGGAGACTTTGGGCCAGTCATTCTCTCTCTCTCTCTCAGCCCAATTCACCTCGCAGTGTTGTTGTTGTAGGGAAAATAAGAGGAAGAGCTGTGTTGGATATGTTTACTGCCTTGAGTTTTTTGTAAAAATGATAAAGGCAGGATACAAATAAATGAATAATATTCCTGGTCTTATAGTTGCCAAAAGATGAACTTGTATTTATTGACCTCTGCTGCTATTTAAGCAGAGTTGTAAGATTATATTATAGCCAGTCTCAATATAAGTACTTTTAGTCTTCCTATGGATTTGGTTTCCTGATATGGCTCAAGGTTATATCAAGGATATGACTCAGCCTTCCATCCTCGGAGGTCGGTAAAATGAGGACCCTGATTGTTGGGGACAATATGCTGACTCTATAAACCAATTAGAGAAGGCTGTAAAGCATTGTGAAGCTGTATATAAGCGCTATTGCTATTGCTGTATGGTAGGACTAATACCAAATTTCTCCAAACATTTAGCTTTACAGTCTATAGCAACTGTAAATTAGGTACTTTATCACTACTATTACTATTTTTACTTATATCTCATTTTTTGTCCAGTCATTCAGCCTTCGTTTAATGCATTTAAATGCTGAGGAACATTCAGAATATCCTTTCTATCATGTCATTTATAACCTGCCAATGGGAATCTTGTCACGGAAAACAGGAACTCTTATTTATGTTCTTATTTATTGGATGGGTGGATGCAGCAAGTAGACAATGATAAAATCAGATATACCTGCATTTCATTCATTGTAGTAGGATTCAACTGTATACTTTGCAGTTAGATGCTTTAAATATGTCATGAAATTTCTACTGCGCATATAAATCACTGGCATTATCTTTGTAAAAATCCAATCAGAACTGTGCTTGAGAAAAACTAAGGAAGTATAATGCCTAACAGCGATCGCTAGCAGTGAATCCTCATTTATTTGGGATAGAAAAGTAAGCTTAAAGCCTGCCACTGTGTATGACAGGATAGATGTTCAGCTTTGTGGTACATTAATCCAGAAAACCCTTTTTATATTCATAAAATTAATATCTCTTCCAGAGAACACAGAAGGGTTGTTTGAACAGATACTTCTTAGATGATTAACTAAGTCTCTGTGCCCTTTGAAGGGACAAATATACCCATTTCTCAATTGGGTACAGTTGACATATGGGATTTAGTAAATGATTGTTAGAATTCATAGAACTTAGATAGGTAAAAGGTCTTACTGTATCAGATCAAGAATCCATTTAGTCCATTATTCTGTTTGCAATGGTCACTAACTATATGATTATGGAAATTCCAAAAATAGGGTAATATCCTTTCCTCAGAAATGGGGATGTTCGTTTAATGTTTGTTAAACAACAATTCTGTATTTATTGCCAGTGCACAATTGTACAGATACTCTGAATGTATTATAAGAATTTATCTATAAGAAATAGTAGTCAAGGTCTGTCTTTTAATTCTGGAAGCCTAAAGATATGGACTTCAGCTCCAAGAATTCCACAGTCACCACACTGACTAGAGAATTCTGGCAGTTGAAATCCAGATATCTTCAAGTTTATTTATTTGATATATTTATTAAATTTATTTAGATTAAAAAAAATGTATATGTAGGCATTTATTATAAGAAGTAAACTTTAGTGCAATCATAATGTTAAGGATTTTGGCAAAAATATTTAAAAGCCCACCTGACTCTCAAATGAATTTAATCTTGATCTACAGCGTGGGTAATTATTTTTGATCCAAGGGTAATATGTGACTTTTAAAAAACAGGCCATGACTAAAATAAAATATTGTTTTAAAGTAAATTACTTCTGCATTACTAGTTATGCCTGAAACTTCCTTAAAACATATATAATCCAGTTGGCATTCTGGAATTATCTTTGTACATAATTCCTAAAATAATTAATAGTTTATATTCATGTTATATATGCACTGAAAATGTATGTAACAATAGATACGATATTTCATATTTTTTATATTGTCCTAATATTAATTTGTGAAGAAACTTATTGTATTGTATTGTATTGTATTGTATTGTATTGTATTGTATTGGATATGGTATGGTATGGTATTATATTATATTATATTATTATGGCATGGCATGGCATTACATTACATTACATTATATATTATTAACATTATGAGTATTGATAAAAGGTGTGAGAGAAAACATTGCTCTCTATTTTTGTTGTTTTCAGGCATAATAAACTGTTTATGAACTAGTGGGAATATTATAATAAAGAAAGGCCATGTAAAAATTATCACTTAATTGAAATAATAATGTGGTTTATTTAACTTGTGGAGAAAAATCTGACATTGATTTGCATTATTTATCATTAAATTAATGGGCATGACTATGTGCTCTGCTAAAGTCAGTCTCTAAAATATGTAAAAAAAAGTTAGAAATGAAAATGATGTCTTTACCATAATGAATAGGAAAAGCTAACACATTACAGAAGTTATGAGGTTTTTGTATCCGTTTGTCCTTGGAATTTCAGAAAAGGGCATTCAACAGTCACAATTTTTTCCACTTTTGAGCTGCAATAATAATGGAGAATGATAAACTGTGCAGCCTTTTTTATTCACTTCAATTCCAGCATCATTTAAGGAATAGAATCTGGGAAGCTGTGAGTTAAGAACAGATAAAAATATTTTTGTTATGCCTCTAAAAAACTTATTTATCAACACTTGCTAAATACTGATAGTGAAATTAAGAAATTTATATAACTATTACTTATAACTATTGTTAAACTGAAGCAAGATTATTACTCTATTAGTCTTCATTCATTCAAACTGGTACTTCTATGACAATAATGGTGCAATTTTGTTCCATTAGCATTCTATGCTATTTTTAACATAGTAATCTAACACTCACATTACATTACAGAGTGTTGGTGCTCATCTTTACATTTTCTCTTTGGCATTTTGACAACACCTAACTTAAAAATTAGAATTAGGTGAACTTAATGTCCATAGCCTCTCGTTTCCTACATAATTCCAGTTAGAACTACATTCAGTCGAGATATGGATTGAGGTTATTGATCATGATAAACCACAGTTGCTTATCTTGTGAAATCATAAATCATGGTTTGCCAGTCAACCTCATTTTACCAATATCAACATACTTCACACTAAGCCAAAATCAAAATGCCACGTTGTGATAATCATAATATGTTTCAATTTGGTTTATGCTTCAAGTAAACACATTAGCTTGTTTTTAGCTTAAGTGATATACAAACGCAATCAATGGCAATTCAATAAAACATAGTTAGATACTGAAGCACAGATCCTTTGGCCAGCAAATGAGAACACTCATTGGAAAAGACCCTGATGTTGGTAAAGATGCAGGGGTGGGGTTCAGCCTATTTGGATGGGTTTTGGTGAACTGGTAGCTCCAACGATCAGCTGAGAGCGAACTGGTTCGCTCCGACAATCAGGTGGGCCCCCCCCCGCTTGCCCCTGCGCTATACTGACCTAAATTTCCTTTGTTTGAAGCCCAGCTGATAGGCGTGGCAGAGTGGACTGCTGCACCTCAGCTGTTTTACTCACCGGGTAAAGAAGGTAAGTTTTTCAACTGTTTTCAAACGCACTGCATGAGTGCATGCTCAGCGATCTGGTTGTTACACCAGTTGAATCACACCACTGGTTGCATGCTATGATCCATGGGTCCACGAAGAGTCAGCCATGACTTAACAATTGAACAACAATAAACAAGCTATATTTAGGAAGACAAACAAACTCCGTCCGTGTCTGTGGGCTTTATTTGCTAAAAATTTCAGTCTGGAAGTAGTCATATAACTGTCAAATACATATTACCCATTTACACATTGTACTCAGAACCATGTTAATATATTTTCTGTATTCTGACAGGACTTTGCCTTGCCCCCATTAGCTTAAGCGAAGTGGATTCCCTGGTTTTGTCTGTCCTCCTACCAAGTACCACTGCTTAGTGGGCAGCTCAGGAAACATCTAGTCTCTGGCAGAAGGACTCGGGAGAGAGTTGTGATTTGTTAAGACTTGCTTTCATTTTGTGCAAGGGTTTAAAGGCTGTGTGAATGATAACAGGCTGCTTAGGCTTGTATGGGGTGGAAAACCCCTCTCCTAGAAAAATGAAATATTCTAGGAAATATTAAAAAGCAGAATATTGTATTTTCCCTAAAGGAGAAACATGTTTCTAAAGACATAAACTCAGAGCCTAAGCTCCCTGCCCCCCACAGCAGATATTTTGGTGCCATCCTATCTACAAGACAAAGGCTGGGCCAGCTAATCTACAAAACAAAAGATGTGGCCCTTAGGACATGATAGGATTAGCCCTCACTCAAGATGCAAACCAGGACAAAAGCCATTAAGACATAATAGGAATTGCCCAAAGCCCCTTCATTACATCATCACCCAGCAAGATTCAACCAGGCCTGGGTCTCAAGGCAACCTACAAAGTTACCCCTGCATAACGCCATGGGAGTCTGACAACCAATCAGAGTACATTTCTTACACAGGAACAGGAAGCTCCAAGACAGGGCCCATAAACCATCTTTCCAAGCAGTCTCCATATTTCCAGTGTCTTTCTTCCCACTTGGAACTGAACCCAGATGGACATTTCTTCCAACAGTGGGAGATGTTTCCACCTCCCTTACTAAACCTCCATAATCTTATGATCAGAAATATGGTAAATAAAAGTCAGCTCTCTTTCACCCCTTCTGCTTTGTGCCAGCTCTAGCAACCTCAGACTCAAGGGCAGGGAAGTGGGCAGGAAAAGTAGGGTGAGATAGCTGAGTTACTTAGAATGCTTTAGTATTCTGTATACATTAAGGAATGCATTTTAATAAGAATAAGGTAGAATTCCAATAGCTGTGGTTTAAATGAGACTGTAGCCTGAGTGAGCCCTGCTTTAGTGTATTTTAGGCTGTGAGAACCAAACAGTTTACTCCTTGGTGTGATTCCTTGTGATCGCTATTCCAGTAACAATAATGCTATAGCAGGATGCACAATTTGCATAACTTTATTTTTAAAAAGGAAGATAAAAAACAATGTAAAGTAAGAAAGAAATCAAAGGGAAAGCTGAAAGTGGAAGAAAGAAAAAAAGTAAAACCAGAAAAGAAAAAAAAGATACAAAGAAGTAGTTTCTGATTTTCTTTACAGCAGTCATAAATAAAATTATAAATTTACCTTTTATATCATAGTAACAATGCTGCTTCCTTTTTTCTATAATCTATCCTGTTAAATCATTAAAAAAGCATAAATCATAAGTTCATTTTTTTTGTTTTATTCAATAAACCCACAAGGGGTTTCTTGTCAGCTCTAAATGTAGACAATGTCTTTTCTCTGATCAAAGAAGTCAACATAGCCATCTCAGCAAGTTCCATCATCTTCACTTTATTTGTGAATTCAGCACTATCTTTGTGGATAGTGCTGAATTTTTCCATCTTTAAGCAATTTTTTTGCAGCAAAGTCTGAACAAAGGTTCAGCTTTGTTCAGCTTCAGCCACAATAGGAATTGCCCAACAAGCCCCTTCATTGCACCAGCCAAACTTCAACCAAACCTCGGAGCTCAGACAACCTACAGAGCCAGCTATGACTCCTACAACAGCCAATAGAATACATGTACTTGCACAGGAACAGGAAGTTCAAAGCCCAAGAGAAGGTATAAAACCCCCTCACTTTCAACTATATGTAATCAGCTGCACCAGAACCATGTGCTTGGTGGTTCTGTTCATCATTAAACCATCTTTGCAATCAGCCTCCGTGTTTCCAGTATCTTTCTCCTGACTTGGAACTGAACCAGATGGATATTTATTCCCACAGTCCAGATTTGTGCTTGATAATGTTACTATTCCTCAACCACTTTTTTTCTCCATAACTTCATTCTTCTAACTGCAAATATTGAACCTGAATTGCCTTCGGTATACCATTTCCTATAGCTGCTATAAAACAAACTATTTGCACCACTGGTGGGTTTCAAATTTTTTTACTACCGGTTCTGTGGGCGTGGCTTGGTGGGCGTGACATGGATTGGTGGGTGTAGCTTGGTGGGCGTGGCAGGGGAAGGATACTGTAAAATCTCTACTCCCTCCCCAATCCATGGGAAGGTTACTGCAAAATCCCCATTTCTTCCCAATCATCTGGAATTTGGAAGGCAGAGAATAGATGGGGGCGGAGCCAGTCAGAATTTTTACTACTGGTTCTCCGAACTATTCAAAATTTCCGCTACCGGTTCTTCAGAACTAGTCAGAACATGCTGAAACCTCTGATTTGCACACAATGTAATCATTTCCTGTTGAGTACAAATGTGTTTTATGCATCTGTCCATGCTCCCAATGCAAATAATTTATTCTTTTATTTTTAGGGGTGTTAAAAATAATTATTTCAAAAAGCAGAACAATGGATAAATAAATAAAACCGAACTCTTAAGCACTGCAATTAAACCAGGACAAAATTGGCTACAAATAGGATTTACAAAATTAAGCATTCCTCTTCTTTATGACTGCTAAAGACATCATTAAAGTGCACGCTGCATTTTCTCTAGAATATGGAGAGCAAAGGGAGACATATAGAAATGATTGTCCCAAGAAGAGTTTCACAAACAAAGGTCAATCACTGACACTGCTGTGCTCTAACAGATGTTGTCTCCAAGAAAAAAAAAATATAGATTTCAGGGCTTATGAAACATATTGGAACCTACATTCATCCAGGAAATTGTAAAATATTAAAATACGACTATATTTTAGTTATGACTGCTTATATCATTAGAATCACTTGGGTCCACCAGACTGGATCAAGAATGAATGATCTTCTCTATTTATGAAACAACACAGAAAGGTAGACAATTTTCTTCTGGATAGGAGTCAAACTTAATTTATTTATATTGGTGTCTAAGGGGAAGTATGATGGCTATGAACTTGGAAGGAAAAGGTCAAGTGTTTTTGCTCAAAATGAATGCATTAATCCTGTCACAGGTCTAACGTTTCTCTTTAAGTTCTTATTCATAAATATATAATGGAAAAATCAAGAATTATTATTTTCATTGAATTTTGGAAGCATAAACATGATCTATGAGAACAGATTATGCAATTGACAAACCATACGCTGTCCATCTATACCAAAGTTCAATTGAGCTAATTTTTCCTTTGTTTCCACAACTTTCTCATGTTCTAACCCAATTCATGAAGTCACATAGCAAGAAGAACTGATGGCAGGTGGAGTAAGGCAGTCATAGAATGGATTCCTCTTGATAAAAAGCATCCACAGAAAAGACCTAAAACAAGATGATATCAGCATTGGGCAGGCTTAATTGGCAAAAGAAAGCTCAAGTCCGTATTGGTTGGAAAAATGTAGAAGAGGTCTTTGTTTTGCAGTGGGTAGACAATGGCTTGTTTCTAGAGGGTCAGCCAAGGGAGAACATCCATTATGCAGTGATAATGGTGGTACATAACTGAACTCCTTTAGATGTATTGGTATGGTTGATGTCATGCTGAAATCTGCCTAGCATTTTTTGGCCAACTTTTTCCCTTACATAGTTGCTTCATATTTTTTTTTTATCTTATGTCTGCAACTTCTTTGATATTTTTCTTGGTGGTGTTTTTAATGTTTATTATTCTTAAAGGGATGGACCAGGTGCCATTTTCTGTTGTACAATTTTCTAGCAAGTTAACTTTGCCTGAATTTGCACATTTTCCTTCTGCTTGACACAAATTCTGCCATAATGTCTTTCTTTGGGATTTAATTGAAGCATAGAAAGCTAGAGAGAAAGACCATTAATTAATCATTTGGCATCTGCAAGGGGCCAACAACATATGTCAATTATCATGATGCAAATTAAATAAATCATGCAATTTGCATGATATTACCTGCTATATAACACTAATACAATGGCATCACGACTCTTGTAGGGTCATTGTGGCTTCTATAGGACATCCAGGATTAATGAAATGCAGGACAATTACCTTGGACTGCTAACAATGCCAAATAAATAAAAAATGTTAATTGTGAAGCCAAATTCTCTTTCAGAAAACTGAAAGAGAAGATACTTACCTACATATATTTTTTTGCACGGCATGTGTTACCAGAGACTTTCTTTGCCATTTTGTGTACAATAAAAGGTGCAGTACATCCTACCCTCAAAACAACGCTATAGAGCACTGCACGCCAAAACAACTAGACACAAGAACAGTTTTTTCCCGAACGTCATCACTCTGCTAAACAACTACCGTATTTTTCAGAGTATAAGACGCACCAGAGTATAAGACGCACCTACCTTTTTTGGTGAGGAAAAGAAGAAAAAGAAATCTCCCTCTGCACAATTTTGCCTCGTTGCAGCAAACAGCCTGCTTTACTTTCATTTTCGTTTTCAGCATAGCTTGACTAGCACAAGGAAAAAAAAATCTGCTCCAGAAATTTACCTCTTTGCAGCAAGCAGTAGAGCCCTACACAAAACAGCTGAGAGCAAATCAGCTGATCCAATCAACTTGTGCTAATTAGGATGTGCTGAAGGTGAAAGGAGCTGCTTTTTCTTGCTGTTTGCTTGCGAGGCAGAGTCCAGTGGGTGGGTGGGACTACATTCAGTGTATAAGACGCACCTAAATTTTCACCCCTTTTTAAGGGGGGGGGAGGTGCGTCTTATACTCCGAAAAATACGGTAATTCCCTCAATACTGTCAAACTATTTACTAAGTCTGCATTACTATTAGTCTTCTCATCCTTCCTATCATCCATCTCCTCCCACTTATGACTGTAACTTTGTTGCTTGTATCCTTGCAATTTATATTGATTCTTTCCTAGTATGATTTGATTGCTTATTTGTACCCGGTTGATATAGCATTAAGAATAGATATAACCTTAATAGATAGATAAAGATTGATGTAGCCTTAATAAATATAATTAATAAAACTGACTTT
>JANHZT010003431.1:87669-100915 GCA_032468215.1 Stegonotus admiraltiensis | reverse complement strand
AGGAATAACTTCTAATATTAATAACTGACATATAGTAGTTTAAACTGAGAACAGTAAAAGGGGTGCACAGGGAATAGTGTTAACAGTCTGACACTGTTGAATAATACATGGAGTTCCACTAGTATTGACAACTGATATATAAATTTAGATTATTCATAGGACTCCATATGTTTTGGTTCCTGACTTGAAATCTTGTGACTAACCCTGCACCTGAAGCAGCTGATGGCTCTTCTACAATGCTTGGACCTTGTATTTCATTCGAACATTCATTTGTTCCTGTTTTGGATTTGGAACTCTCTCAACACAAGCTTGCTGGAGGTTTGGGGACTTGATTTGTCCAGTGTGTTTGTGTGTGTGTGCATTTGCGCTTATATCTATTTGCTTCAAAATCTTCTCAGTAAAGTTTGCAATCACCTCTCTGTGTTTTTGTGGCTATGTGGCCAGAGACAGGGCAGATAATGATTTTCAGAAATTGCTTTGTAGTCCTGAATCTCTTCGATAAAAAAAAACCAACCCAGACAAATTGTGGAATCAACTTAAAGAAGTTGTTAAAGGTGAACATCACTGTGAAAGATGAAGAAATAGATGAAAGCAAATTGGATGTCAAACAAACCGTGGGGATTGCCCAGAAGACAAGAGAATCCAAAGCCAAGAAACATCTCAGGAAGGAACTTAAAAAGGCTTTCAGAAAGCTATTAGAACAGACAAGACACAATATTACACATCATCTACAAAAGCACTGAAGATAGAATCAAACGTGGAAAAACAATGAGAACCTTCCAAAAAGATCTCTGAATTCAGGAGTTTCAAACTTTGATATTATATGTTAAAAGAATGCCACTGGACAGGTAATAGCTGATTCAGAGAAGATCAAACAAAGATGAAAGGAGTATATTGAAATAACGAACAGTAGAAATGTTAACATCCAAGATATCTTAGAAGATATTACCAAACCTTTTAGTACTAGAAGATAAAGTTAGATCAGCAGTCTGGTCAGTATCAAGTTAGAGGACTATAAGAATTGATAGAATATATGGCAAGCAAAGGAAGAAATACAGGTTGTAACCAAACTGCCAGCAAATCTGGAGAACTTATTAGAATAGATTGGAAGAGATCAATCAATATTCTGATTCCAAAAAATGGAGTCTTAACAAAGTATACAACCTATTGTACAATAGATTTCAAACTGAGCAAAATAATGCTTAATACTATCCAACAAAGATTATAGCCCTACATGGAAAAATGGCCAGGTGTTCAAGCTGGATTTAAAAAAGGCTGAGAAACACAAGGCATTATTTCTGATGCAGGCTGGAAAATTCAGAAAGCCAAAGAATATTAAAATTCTGTAGTTATGTGCTTTATTGATGATAAAAAGGCCTATGACTGTGTTGATCATGTCAAACTGAGGAATGTGCTTATGAAAATGGGGATCCCAGAACATCTCATTATCATGAGAACTCTATAAACAGCTCAAAAAGCTATAGTACAACACAGAACATGACAAAACAGATTGGTTCCATGTTAGCAAAATAGTGTGATAAGGCTACGTATTTTCTCCTTATTCATTCATTCTGTGTGCTGAATTTATATTAAGATAAGATTGATTGGAAGAAATTGAATATGGCTTTAAATCAGAGGAAGAAGCATCAACAACCTGCTAATGATGCTACAGGTAGGGCTCACTTAGCAACCTAATTTGCTGTTAGGACAGTGATGAAAAAGTAACTTGATAACTAATGCTCCCATTTACAATCTTCAGAAATCTGTAATGAAAGGAAAGCTGAAGTAAGATCATAAGCACAGCTTTGGCTTCACTTTAAAACTAAGTTACTAGTCCCAGTTGTGGTCACTAAATGAAGTCTGCCTGTACTCTAATAGCTAAAAATGTAAAGGATCTGCTAGTTCTAGTAATAAAAGTTAAGGAGCAGAGTTTAGGATTAAACATAAAGTAATAACAACATTTGCAACAACCAACCTTAAAATTGCAGTGAAGATAAAAAAGTGGTAGATACCTTCTGCCTTTTAGGACCAACCATCAATAGTAAAGGAGTAAACAGTCAAGAAATACTGACAAATTAGCAGGCATGAAAGTCTTGGAAAAGATATTTAGATGTCATGATGTGTCCATATTTACAAAGATCAGAATTGTGCAGGCAATACTGTCCTCTTTGACACACGATAGAAGCGAAAATTGGATCTTGCAGAAGCAGAATAGAAAGAGTATTGACATTTTTGAAATTTGAAAACTCCTGAAAATAGTACGAACAGCTAAGAAACCAAATTAATCGATCATTGCACAGATCAACCCAGTGTTCTCACTCAAGGCACAAATTGCCAGGCTGAAATTATCCAACTATGGACACATTATGCAAAGATCTGGAGAAGGCTGGGAAAGGTGGAAAGGAAGGAGAAGAATAAAACACCGGAAGAACTGAAGGGTCAGGTTGGGGACAGATCATCATGGAGAAAATGTATATGGCTGCTAAGAGTTGATGTTAACTTGATAGCACATCAATCAATATTCTGAAGAAGTTACTAATTATTGTTTCTATTGTTATTACTATATTATTGGAGTCTTACACTTCAGACTCAGAGGTCCAAGAACCACAAGTAATTACATTCCAATGTCTCAAGCGTGACTTTTCATCAACTGATGTTCTCTTTTAAAAAAAATCTGGATAGCATAGTTCTAGATTCAGGCTCCCTTTGTATAAATTATGTGTTGTCCTCTTGACCAGTGATATTTACAGCTACCCCTTCACATTCCTTTTTGCATCTGGCCTGGAAGCCACTGGCTAGCTTTGGGCAGTATGAATGAATTGCTGAATTAATGATGATTTTGCTGATCTCCAATAGCATGAAAATATAAGTAAAAGTTTTTATGAACTATTTACTGTTCTTTAAATGGAAATTGTCCAACTAAGGTCAGTCCTATATTCACAAAATTAGCTTTTAGAGTGTTTTTAGCTTAAATTTTTAATTTTAATAAGACACATTACATCATACACCTTTTGTTCATGTGGGTGGAACAGCTACGTGCAGCTTTAATGTTCTGTTTCTTTAACCTGGAAGCATGTAGTATTCATCAGCAACATGAGGCTATTAGCCAGCTTCAGTGCCGAAAGCTTCAGCCATAAAAAATAATGCGTATAATTCATTCACTCCATGTGCAGTTTTGCATCTATTCATAACCTCTTCATTGAGGACAAAAAAAAAAAGCTTCGGTTCATTACAATTTTTAGAGTTCAAAAGTAATTTCATTGATAAGGTCTGTGTTACCGTCATAATGTGTCTACCTACACATGTATGAGTCACCATTTCTTTTCATTATTCTAACTCTTTAAAAAAAAAGAACAAACTGTCTGGAATTTTTGTTTTCCTTACCTCATTTGCTCTCTATTCTTAACATCAGGCTACTTTACCTCCTTTTCATCTAAGATTTGCTCTGACATTCCAAGCCAGGTAATGCTGCTGTTGTATTAGGTTTGGCTTGCAGGTAGTCCTTGCTTAACGACCATTTGTTGAGTGACTGTTTGGAGTTATGACAGCACTGAACAAATGTAGTAAGGCTGGTTCTCAAAGTTATGGCTGATGCAGCACCCCTCACAGTTGCAGCACCCCTCCCATGGCTGTTGCAACACCCCTCATGGTCCCCACCCCCCCAACAGGATCAAAATTTGGGTGCTTGGCAGTCCAACCACATTTAAGACAGCTAGGTGGACTTCAACTACCTCCATCCTCCTAGTCCCCCCAACTCTGCCCCTTTTGGACACCCCCACTGCCCAGCACTCTACTCTGCATTCTTGCCACCTGCCCTGTGTCTGATCCAATACAATGGCCTCTCGGCTTTGAATTCCCAAGTATAATCTGGACAGCGCTCAACTGGATTTGAACCAACCACAGCAGGTACCAATATTGGAAATATAAATGTGGGCTGGTTGATAATCCTAACTGTGACACTGGGAACGTGCCAGAAACTTTACATGATATTGCGACGGAATCCTCCATCAGAAGTTTCCCTGGATCCCTGCATGAAACATCTCAAGAGCACTGCTGCCCAATGGCTAAATGATCTAGATATCCGGCCATACGTTTAGCCACCTCCGGTAACTGCTCATGCATAATTTAATTGCATTCATAATTTTATTCATCACTTCTGCTGTGTGCTTTTAAAATGGTTCACTGCACTGGAATTTTATATTTTAATGCACATCTTATATACTGTGTTTGTAAATATTCTGCATTCTGTTATGCCATATGAAATAATTATAATAATAAAGCACTCCACAGTCCCACTTGGGAGGCCTTTAGGAAGGTCACATGTGGTCAATAGGGCCAGGCCTGGTGCACAATAGCAGCAGTCAGAGGAAGAAGATGGCAAAGGTCAGATCAGGGCATCAGGGAGTGGCAGAGGTGACAGAGTGCAGGGCAGTGGGAATGCAGGGTGGAGGGCAGGGCAATGGAGGGCAAGGTAGGTGGCAGAGTGTAGGATGACCAAAATGGCAGAGGTGGGAGCAAGACGATCAAGTGGGAGGAAATTGAAGTACAGGTGAATGCAGCATAGGAGGGTGACCTCCTTGTCTAACAATGACATGGTCCTAATCATCACAACCAGGACTACTAACAAAACTGTCATTGCTAAATTGTGCAGCCACAGCGTATTTCATTTAATGACTAAATTACTTAGCAACAGAAATTCTGGACCCAGTTAGGGTCATTAAGGAAGGACTGCATGTATTTGTAACTGTTTTTGCCAGCTCTTAAATCAGCTAGCTTCAGTATTAATTTGTTCTCCTATTCCTGAAAACCTATAATTCAAACTTCATTAACAATAAAATATTAGCAATTAAGGCTTACAAACGCTTAATTTAACAGAACACTTAATTTTTGAAGAAGGGGAATGGTGTTGCTGATCTTAATGACCAACTTCATTCTGTTGCAGGTGCCTATAGAGCAGCTAATGACACATGGAACACACTATTGCTAATTCATTTCAAAGGTGTCACCAGGGCAGAACATTTACCAGTCAGCAAAATAATCTGGAGAACACCAAAGAGAACCAGGCTGGGTTACAGTAGCATATTTTATATAAATAATAAAGGTAGTCTTCAACTTATAACCGTTCATTTACCAACCATTAGAAGTTACAGCAGCATTCAAAAGAGTGATTTATGACCAGTCGTCACACTTATGACTGTTTGATCCTATGATCAAAATTCAGGTACTTAGCAACTGGGGTGTAGGAATTATGTTTGCAGCTTCCCAGGGTCAAAAAAAAAAGTTAATGAGGAAACAGGATTCACTTACCAAACTCATCATTCACTTAACAGGAGTGATTCCTTTCTTGACTCTACCCCCTCTGCCACTCCTTCTCCTACATCTACCTACCTTCTCCAACTCCATCACTAGTTTTCTTTGTTTGTTCGGCTAAGTAAACAAACTAAGGCTTCTACTAAAACTTAACGTGTACAACTGTTTATGATCTTATTTCAGGTTTCCCTTTCTCTAATACTGGAATTTTAAGTTACCTTGTGCTTCAGAGGACTAGGTTTCAAATCACCAGTGAGATTAAAACTAGAAGAACGAGGTTGCAAATTAGAAAGTACCTTGCACACTGATTATGGAAACTTCAGTGGGCATTTTGTAATAATGTTAAACAAATTTCCATGGTAATATATTGAAATTTTGTTTATTTAGTTCATTTATCTTTTGCAGATAGAAAAGTTGCCAACATTTTATAAATCATTCTCTCTTGCACAAAAAAAAAAGTTACACGGAGCCTATAAATTTGTTGCATAAATAGGAAATTAAGAACTGTCATTTGATAATTATAGGCCTATGACTAACAGTAATAAGGTATGACCTGTTATTTTAATTGCAGGTGTGTGGTCATTACCAATATATGTGTTGAATTATTTGACTGTTCCTTTTTGTTAGGTTCTAACTAGAATATTTTGAAAATCAATATGACATTTTCAACAGATAAAATCTGTTAAAGGACAGTTATTAAAATACGAATGCTAACTTTTCACAAAAATAAATATATTGTTTTATATATTTGTGATGGGAAATAGGCCAGAAAATCATGTGGTAGGTGACTAATTTTGGGGGAAAAAACGCATACCAACTAAAAAAATAGTTCATGCCTGATTTTATACAACATTTTGTGTTCCTTTTTAGCTACTGTTGTCTATAACAAGTTATAGATAGGTGAACATATGGGTTCAGATTTAGGAAAAAAAAGGGAGTAAAAAATGGCACATGAACCACATATTATCTATAGATGATTCTACAGATGGAAAGCTCATTCAGACTTTCTAGAATTATACGTATCTCCCAAATCCCTACAAAACTTTACAGCCAAACTGTAATATGCTAGAAGGAAGAAGAGTACTAAATAGGTTAGGAATAATCCTACTAGCTGCATGTAATTTAATTTAATATGTAGACATAAGGTCATTATGGTATTGGTTTTTTTGGCTCCACCAAATTCTTGCAGTGAAATTCTTAGTCCAAAAGAGTTTCAACTCTATGTATATAGAAAGCAGAAGCTTAGCATTTGAAAATTGTACAGAAAGGTATTTCTTTAAATCGCTTTTTCAAATTCAGTAACTTCAAAGATGTACAAGTTTTTAACTTATTTAATCACCAACCAACATGTCTAATAGTTATGCTACCTAGAACACTATAAATCCATTCAGCATAAAAGTATTTAATTGGAAAAGTATAATTTTAGATTCTGATTGTTTCCTGCTTCAAAATGACTAAAGGATGTGAGATCAAAGTACTGCATTGAATTAACTCAGTTGGAAAGATTTGTTGTCTCCCTGTGTTAGAGATTTAATACCAGAAAATGTGAAAGCAGTTAACTTATTTATTAAGAAACCAAACCTAGCTTAATGTTAAATTGGAGGCAAGGAAGCTATATATATAGCTATAACATATTTTTAATAATAAAAATAATTTATTAAACTTGCATTAGTCTTTGAACTTACAAATACCGAGACAAATTTCAGAGAAATAGTCTTATCTGACGGTGAAGTCTATCATAATTAAAATCTGCACAATTATATCTGATAATGCCAGCTACATCCATTCAAGAGCCTGACACATCTGGTAATAATGAATTTCTTTCATTCTGATTTGATCACTGCAAAACATTTTACAGAGGAGTGTCCTAAGGCTTCAGTGCATGCAAATTGTGGTAGCTAGTATGTTAATTGGTACATAATACAGGTAGTCCTCAACCACAATTGAAGCCAAAATTTTTGTTGCTAAATGAGACATTTGTTAAGTGAATTCTGGCCCATTTTATGGCCTTTCTTGTTACAGTTTTTAAGTGAATCACTGCACTTGTTCAGTTAGTAACACAGTTGTTAAGCAAATGTGGCTTTTCCATTGACTTTGCTTATCAGAAGGTGATCACATGACCTTGGAACACTGCAACCATTCATAAATATGGGTCAGCTGCCAAGAAATTGGATCCCATGACCATGAGGATGCTGCAACAGTCATAAATATGAAAAGGTCATAAATCCCCTTTTTTCAGTGCTGCTGTAACTTCAAACAGTCACTAAATGAACTGTTATAAGTCGAGGACTATCTGTTCTATGGTAGAAGTATATTAATTTGTACTGTAGGACAGTGGTGGGATTCAAATTTTTTTACTACTGATTCTGTGGGCGTGGCTTGGTGGCCGTGGCATGGCTTGGTGGGCGTGGCAGGGGAAGGATACTGTAAAATCTCCATTCCCTCCCCAGAGAATAGATGGGGATGTGACCAGTCAGAGGTGGTATTTACGGGTTCTCCGAATTACTCGAAATTTCCGCTGCCAGTTCTCCAGAACTGGTCAGAACCTGCTCTGCGCTAGGAGCTACACTGGCTGACAGGCGTTTCCCAAGCAGAATTTAAATCTTAGTTTTAAAGTTTAAAGCTCCAAATGTCAACTTTTTTTCTGATTTGGGCTAAGCAATAAATCACAGAACTATTGATAACTTCACACTTAGCTCATCTCATTCACTTCACTTGGCAGAAATCTCACCGTCTCAGCTTGGCTTCCTTGGCATCTTTATTTCAGACAAGGAAAGCCATCCAGAACAGTTCATTGCTCACTGCAAGTGCAAAGATGGTTATAGTTTCCAAGATGTAAACTTGCCTTTCCCCTTTCCCCCACTTTTTTGTGAATCGGATTGTAAGATCCTCTGATCTTCTCTTTGTTAAAAATGTGCACCTTCATCAATCAGTATAAATCTTCAGAAATGAAGAGAAGAAAATGGCAACCCCTAATGGTTACAAACAAGGGATGCGGTGGCTCAGTGGCTAAGAAACTGAGCTTGTCGATCAGAAAGGTCGGCAGTTTGGCGGTTCGAATCCCTAGCGCCGCATAATGGAG
The DNA here is from genome assembly GCA_032468215.1 of Stegonotus admiraltiensis. Taxonomy (NCBI): domain Eukaryota; kingdom Metazoa; phylum Chordata; class Lepidosauria; order Squamata; family Colubridae; genus Stegonotus; species Stegonotus admiraltiensis. The sequence goes on along the minus strand of JANHZT010003431.1, from coordinate 92,523 downwards.
TGAGCTCCTGTTACTTGTACCAGCTTCTGCCAACCTAGCAGTTTGAAAGCATGTAAAAATGCAAGTAGAAAAATAGGGACCACCTTGGAGAGACGGTAACAACGTTCCGTGCGCCTTTGGCGTTTAGTCATGCCGGCCACATGACCACGGAAATGTCATTAGACAGTGCTGGCTCTTTGGCTTAGAAACGGAGATGAGCACCGCCTCCCTAGAGTTGGGAACAACTAGCACGTAAGTGCGAGGGGAACCTTTACCTTTACCTTTAATGGTTACAGATTTAGAGGGTGTAGATACAGAGCTGTCCTTCTTAACAACAACAACAAAAAAACATTGATTTGGGAAAGGAAGGAGGAATAATTTCTACCTCTTTTGTCAACAAATTCCTTCAGACAGGATGTTTCATTTATTTATTAAATTTATATCTGCCACTTCCACCAATAAGGCGATGATAACTGAGACTACTCACAGAGTCAGAGGAAAACAGCTCTAACCATTAAAAAACAAAGGAAAGTTGGAACTCAAAAGAGGGGGCCAAGCAGTCCATTACAGATAAGAGGTAAAAATATTTCCTCTTTAAATACTGCTGTAAGTGGCTTTTCATTACGCCTTGGTAAGTTCTCGGATTTGTGAATTTGGTTCCAGCCTTGCTTGTCAGTAACTTTGGACTTAACATGGGATAGTGACTTGTTCAACCCTTATTTTGAATAATGTGGAACTAACTAATTTAACAACAGTTATTTATGCTAGAGGTAGAGTTCAGCAGGTAAAGCTTTTTTTTTCTTTTTAAGCTCGCTATCTGAAATCCATTTGTTGGGCATTTGGAAGAGAGGTTTTTTGTTGTTGTTGTTTGTTCCTAAGTTATGGATCCATATTCAAGATGCCACTTTTCCTGCTTTCAGGAAAGAAACCATAGGTTGGCTTAGTGTGAGATGCGAATTCATTCGGACATCATAAATAGTTGCCACTGATGAAGGATGTGCAGAATGTTTTGAGCTTTAAATATTCTGAGTTTAGAATGGCTTGCATTTCAATAGCTTTTTTCCTCCCCCACCCCGAAAGTCAGGACAAAACATATTAAATTATTTCCAAGCTTGAAACAAAATATGTCTGTTTTGAACATTGTAAGAATCCTAAATCCTGTGATTGGCTTGTTTTTTTAGTTCTGATTGGCTGATAGGCTGATTTTCGTGTTGGTTCCTTTGGCAGGTTGACATTGACATTAATAGCTGCTAAGGGCTTTCTGTTGCTGGCTGTTTGCAAAATGCAGTGCATTGCTGTTCTGTATATAGGCTGGGCTTTTTTTGTTTTTGGAGAGGGGAAGGCAGAGTTGTAGTCAGCCAAATATCATAACATAAAATTATATTAGAAGAAAGTCAGTCTATATCAGATAGCCATGGAAAAAAATATTTTTAGTAGTTATTCATGGGCTTTATTGAAGTAAAATAATTTGGTTATTGCTGTTATTCCTTGTGGGTTTGCTGCAACTTGCTGACATAAAAACATGATTAATCATTTCATTCTTTCTTGTGGGTATATTATTATTTTCATTTTTTAAAAATGTTTTCCTTGGGCAACATGTTTGTTCGGTAGTCAGGAATACTCAGCATTGACAATCATTTTATTTATTTATGTGGTACTAGGACAGAAAAAACGAAGGGAAACACTTGTTTTGAGGTCCCATGGTTTTGTTTGGTATAGGAGGCTTCAAAAGAGTGTGTGTGTGTGTGTGCGTGTGTGTGTTGGAACATGAAATGTATTAATTGGGGTAGGTGAAAGAAAAGGCTCCACACTGTTGATCTAGACAGTAAGATTTACTTGTATTTTTGAAATAGTATTAAAATGATTAAATTGTAGTAGAATATGCAATGGATGGAAAAACTGTCTAATCTGGTATCAGATTATCTTCTATGTTGCCATTAGGACAAAAAAAAATAATAAGACATTTTATCATCAATGCCATACCAATGATTACCCAAAGGCATATGCAAGAAATGCTAGAAGGCAAAATGACTTTTATTTAACATAGCAAGTCAAATTTTATATTGTATTATAGATCTTCAAGGTATTTTGCAACTAAAAAACTCTACAGCTACAATTTCATACTGTGCTCAGCTAAATTGCAGCATCCAGATGACTTTGGCTAATCTTCAAACCTTTTATTATTAAACATATGGGAACCTTATAGGAAATCCCTAGCCTGTACATTAAACTGGAAGGTTGCAAAATATTCCAGAAGATGACAATGTCAGATCGCTTCCAAATAGTTTTCATGACGTTACTAGAAGTTGAATTGAACTCAAAGAAGTGTTTACATGATTAAGAAGCTAGGTAAAAATCATACTGCAGCTGTATTGAATAACTTACATTGGCAGCACAATCTGAGCACAATTTAAAGTAATCATACTTGCTTCTAGAGTTCTAAATAACTTGAGCTCAAATAGTGTAAGACATCTGCAAATAGGATCACCGAGATCTTGAAAAAGCATATAGTCCAGATTGTGGGAAATAATTATCTTACTCTATTCTGCCTTGGTCAGGCCTTGCTTGGAGTATTGCATACCTCATTTTTAAAACAAAACAAAACACAACATTGATAAACTGGAAGAAGACCAGATAAATGCTACAAAGATGATAAAAGGACTGGAAACTGACCTACAAGGAATGATTCAGAGACCTAGATAATTTAAAAGATTAAGATATGCACAAGAGAATATGGAGAGCAGAGAAAATAGATTTATTGTCTTTAAATATCTGAAGAACTGTCACACTGCAGAGGGTTTATGCTCCAAAGGATATATTGGAATAAAAAAATGTAGTGGCAGTCAATTGTTTTGATTTGGCAAGGTATTTTAAAACTATTGTACTTGCATCTATATCAGATAGTATATTGTTTTGGTTTTTATAGGGAGTTTGATCATGTACCAGTGAGAAAACTGTTGAAAGCGCAGTGTAACTTTACAATTTTTCCTCCCTTCCTGGAGTGGTGCTCTTTGACATTGGTTTTATTAGCCAACTAGGTAATATCATTAATGCCTTCATCAGTGCTTTCATCATAAAGCACTGATAATGGTTGGGTAATGAAATGTCTACGAACAACGAAGCTCAGAGTGCACCAAGAATTCTAAAACTTAACCCTAAGCTACAGATACTCTCTTCTATTGGATCTTAAGAGTTATTCTCACAAGTTTATTAATATTAATATTCTCAATAATCAAGCCAATTTTATTTAGTAGTATAATCCAGCCTTTCCTATTTTAGTACATTCCAGATAGGTTATTGCATTCACAGCTGCCTATCTTCTCAGAATTTAGGGAGCTGTCCATGGTAGTTTTCATTATTTATCTACAGGAAAAACAACCCTGTGGAGATAGACTTCTTCTCTTGAGAGATGGGACTTAGAGTTACTCATTGAACAAATGGTTGACTGGAGATATGAACTGGGTTTCTCAGGTTCAACTCAACACTTTAATCGCTGCAGTACAAAGAGTGCTGCTGTTTGGAGTTTTGGTCTTCACACATTTGGAGAGAGTTCCAGGTTAGGAAATGTGGTCCCTATTATGTACTGGCTCTAATAGATAAACTACTAATGTACACATGCTTCAGCCTTCAATGCATCTGCATTCCAATTGTAAATTGTCAAATAAAACCAAGATTGGAGACAAATAAAATGCCAAATCTTTAACAAAGATATTATCATGTCAGCTGTGCCATCATACAATAGCAATAGCACTTAGACTTATATACCATTCACAGTGCTTTATAGCACTATGTAAAGCTTATTTTATGTAAAGTTTATTTTACACACCTTGGAAGGATGGAAGGCTAAGTCAACCTTGAGTCTGGCAAAATTCGAACTGCCAAATTGCAGGCGGCTGGCAGTTAGCAGAAGTAGCCTGCAGTACTGCACTCTAACCACTGCACTCAACTGTATACGACTTATACAGTTGTATAAATCATCCCATATTAGTGATTTCCTCTTATCAGTCTTTTACAGAAATCTGTCTCAAAAGCTCTCATGAAAAACAGTTTGATTACATCAGTTGGCTACATTCCCACAAGCTCTCATTGCTGTCTTGTCAGAGGCAGTTATCTGATGGGTTAAAGGTGTTCCTTCAGCTCTTGCTATAGTTTCACAAGGTACTTGACCATTAGAAGGAGCTGAGGTGTGATGACTAAACATTGATTTTGCAAATGGCGTTATCTAATGAATAGTCGGTGTGCATGTCTACATGAAAGGTCTTCATTAAAATCAGTTCTGAGTAAACAGATTTAAAATTAGGTGACACATTTCTGACTTGGAATAACAAGTTGGATGGATTATAACAACCTGAATAACTTTTCTTGAATCTCTGGTTTTCAGGATCTGGTTCATCCATATAATAATATGGGCACATTATATATAAATAATATGGATATATTATATACAAATAATAATAGTAATAAGTATTAGTTTGTATGCCAGTAACTGGGGTTTATAGGACATTCAGATAGGATAGGGTAGGATAGGATACTGTGTGTGTGTGTGTGTGTGTGTGTGTGTGTAGTGGGAATGTCCAATGTTATATAATTTCATGATTTTTAAAATAGAAAGTTTTTTTCCATTAGTGTTGTCTAGGCTCAACAATACATTTTTTCTGTGCTCATCTGATAACAAAATGACAAACAATAAAAAATATTTAAGAAACAGTCTTGATTTGTTTTCTATTTTACAATGATTTTATTAAAAGAAGAAAGTAAGATTGGAGAGACATAGAAACATAATTGATTTTATATTTTGTTAGGAATGTATTGTCCGTACAATCTTATACATCAAAATGTTCAGAGGCAACTTCTCTCTCTCTCTCTCCCTCCCCT
>JANHZT010003431.1:19262-34596 GCA_032468215.1 Stegonotus admiraltiensis | reverse complement strand
TCTGTTATTCTATTCTATTCTATTCTATTCTATTCTATTCTATTCTATTCTATTCTATTCTATTCTATTCTATATACAACAAGGTGCAAGTATTTGTCCTGTTCATGGAAATGACCTTGACTAAAAAAAATCCAGGCAGTTCATAAGAAGAAAGGAAAGCAGGAAAGTGTGCTTAGACCAGTGGTGGGTTGCCCCTGGTTCAGACCAGTTCTGTAGAACCGATAGTAAAACCAGCAGGAGGCTCCGCCCTCTGACCCCGCATGATCCCGTTGCAAACCAGTAGTAAAGGTGAATAGAACCCACCCTTGGGTTAGACACAGGATTATGTCACAGCTGACTTCACATATGCACCACCCATCCATATCCAGATGAACTTCCTTTTGTGGCTGTTTTCAGAGGTGTATTTATTGTTAAACTGATGCTACCTCGTTACTCATATATAATGAAGTCACGTTTTTGCTAATATTGTTTTTATTGGTGTTGTTACCCATTCAGAGTCACATCTACAAGAAGGGAAGCCTTACAGATTGATAAAATAAAGAAATAAAAGTGTAACCCATCTGGAATACACCCATATTTTTATAGCATTCTTCCTATCTTTTTTCCCTTTAATGGAAGATGTCTGGCTATTTTTAAGGAGGAAAGATGAAGGCAAAGTACACTAACATAGACGTCCTTAGCCTAACACTGCAATCATAAGGGTCCTCTATACTTATCCTATCAGTTATAATCAGTGGCCTTAAGCTTCAAAATGATATTGAATGTGTAATTTTTAGAGCGTGGTTGTATCAAAACTTCTTAGTTTTCTGTTGCCTTTGTTCTGTCTATTTTATCTTCAAATTAGGGGTAAAAGGTTGGAGGAGACACTTGAACTACATGACTTCCTGAGTGAATATGAAGATCTTGAGGGCTGGATCAATAAGCAAAAGCAGGTGGCCAGTTCTGAAGACTGTGGAGCTGATTATGACCATGTCCTTGTAAGTTATAATGCTAATGGTTCAAAAGATTTCCAGAATATGCTACAATGGTATAGAATATATTACATGACTGTTCAGGAAGAGTGGCTTCATACATGATTTTTGCAAGAGTGGCTTCATACATGTAAAAGAAACAGAACAAAAGAACATATTCTTTGGGGATGGAATAATCTACTGTGAGCTGTGAGTTAAGGTGTTGGTGAAGCTGATTACTTTCAACTGAGACTAGCCTCTGGCCAACCTTGTCTGGGCTCAGAAGGTAAGCTGTTTGAGTCGAGCTAATTCTTGTATAGGAGACCAGGAAACATCAGGGCAATAGGCTGGATTGAGAAATTGAAATAGCATCTCAGAAGAAGACAAAAGTATATTTCTGTATTGCTGTCAAGGATACCATGTGAATGCATCTATGAAGTCACTAGAATTTGACTCATCTTTTTAGGCATTTTAATGCATTGATTAATAAGTGTTTTAGAGAGCTTTTGCAGACAGGAAATATTTATGAAATTTAGATGCTTGAATAAAGGGTAATGTATTCATGATTACTCATTGTTCCAAATAATTAGTAAGATGTCGACAGAATAATGATGAAAATATTATTTTTCTGATCAAGAAGATTGCAAAAAAAAAAATCAAAAGAATAATCTTATTTGAAATAAACATCGATATGATCATCAATTGGATTAGAGGATAAAGTCTGAAACTCCAAATAAATAATCCCCTCCCCCACCCCACTCCAAAGCACTGTTCATATGATACATGAGCTCACTGAGGTTGCTACTTTTTCTTTCTTTTCTTTTTTGTTTTTGCACTTGAGATGATTTTAAAAAATAGATTTTGCATGATTAGATTTCATTTATAATTAGCATCATAGAATTGGAAGAGATTTTCAAGTAATTGAGACCAAGTCACTGCTCAAGCAAAAGTATTGCACTACTAGATTATAAAAGTCAGTTGGCATAATTAAAAACCAATGCAAAAAAAAATCTAATGTCCTAAAATGGCATGAAAAACAAACACATCAATCTAATAAATTGTTGACCTTATTTGGTTTCTATTGGAGTCTTTGGCATTTTGACAGAATCATGTGGGGATAAGAGGTTCTCTATAGAAGTTGAGCAAATTTTTAGCTTTTATGAAATAAAATCAATGCTATGAATGGACTCCCTGTGTAATATTCATTATTGTTTGAGCAGGCATAAAACTGCACGAAAGATGGTAAAGCATTTCAAGTTGCTCTAGGATTATCCTTCTAGACCAAAATATGGAACAAAGATGTTTGGAATTTCAGACTTTAATAGATACTGTACTTTGAAATAAATTCATATTGGGATCATACAGAAAAAATCAGGTGGGCTAATTTGGAAAACTTATTCAAAACTATTCATCACTTCATTTTTTCCCTCTATTCATTTTATTCAAAAGCTTCTTTGTGTCAAATATGAAAAATCTCAGCATCAGATGGAAATTGCTTCCCAGAGAGTTGCTGCATGTCATCAGTTAGCGGAGAAAATGTTGGATCATGGCCATGTTGAATCCAGGGAGATTCGGAAGAAGCAGAAACAGTTGAGGTAAGAAAGCATTCTTGTCTTTTTCCATTATTTTTTCAGTCTGACCTTTTCTTTCACAAGACAAGGATCAGGAAGTTGTAAAAGAGCCATATGGAAAAAAAAATATTCCATGAAGGAGAAGATTTGGGTGGCATGTCTACTTTGCTGCAAGACCTAAGATCTTTCTTAAACTATTCAGAATTTTGCAGAAGTGGAAGGAGAAATGTAGATTTGATTTGCAACAATGGATTGTTATCAATATTTAAATTCATTACTTGTTCTCAACCAAGAGGAAAGGGAGAAGACTTTTGAGCAATAAACTACACACACACACACACACACACACAGAGAGACTAGATTCCCACAACATGCAAAAATAAACCCACAAGCCACATTCTGGCTTAATGTAACTTTTAAATCCAAACGTAGTCTTGAATTAAGAGGATTTGGAAAGGAATTGCAAGAAAAGAAACCTTGATTTTTAGGTCCAGATGGTGTTTCCTAATATGATGTATTTTTCCCCCATATGTGCTTTATAAAGCTTCAGCAATCCCTGAACTCCTAACACCACCTGTCTGCCTCCATTTTAGGAAGGAGAACCTGATGCTTTCTGGCAAAACATGATGCCAGGGGGAACTGCTGCTTCTACAGCCAGTCTTTTTTCTTCATTAAGGTCAGGCAAAAAAGAAGGAAAGCTGGTTGTTTTTCACATTTCAGAATCTAATAATATCAAAGCCCAGCCATATATAACAGTCTGTAGGCACCTTTTGATTACCAAAAATGTTCTCTGACAGATGCCCAGTTCTCAGGAACTTCAGTGTGCATCTTCTTTAAAATGCATATTTCCCTCAAAAAACCAAAATGTTCCCCTTCTCTTCCTAAGAGGTTGTGTAAAAAGTCTCTAATTTCAAAGAATTCTTTAATAATTTTAAATTATTGCTGCAAATGTCTTTTCATTCCTATTAGGATTACATGGCATCCATTTTATCTAGCTGTTCATCGATAAGTATAGACAATCTGTATGGCTTTAAAGTTGTGTCTAGACAAAATGATAGTACCGTTTCAATGAAAAATGTGTGTGAGAGAGATAATCTATTAATATTATGTTTTGGGTGGTGAAAGATATGTCTGTAATGCATGATTTTCCCAGAATTATCAGAAGATAAATGCTTGTGGTTTACAAGTCATAGAAAACCTTGCTTGTGATCTTAGAATTCTCCCAAAATAATTATCAAATTGTAATGTTTAATGGCATTACAAAACAACCACAGAACATTATTAAATATACAACTACTGAATAATATGATTTCTCTGATTTCCCTTACCAAATTATTGGAGGGTGGTGTTTAGTGTAATTCTCAGCTTGGAAAATGGCATGTGGGAATGACCTTACAGGGGGGGGTGGGATGTTGCCTAGGAAACATTCAGATAAGAATGGAGGAATCTGGAGAGAAAGACATTTAGAAAGAATCCTTCCTAATTTATCAGGCTGTAAAAAGAGATGGCGGGAGATTTACACTTTTGGAGTTATTTGAACTTGGAATCATTTCATGTGACTTTGTCCTGCAAGTGGCATCCATCAAAAGACCTTATTGGATTATTGGTTAAGTGGAATTGTGGAAGAAAGATGTTGATTGTCTTAGAGGTATTTGTTTTAAAGGAAAGGAAATTGTGAAACTTGGATGTCTATGGAGATTCTCAGTCATCCAAGTCATGGTAGTCCCAAAGGTGCTTTTTCAAGAGGCAACTGGACTTTCTGGTTTTCTTTGAAGATGTTTTGCTTGTCTTCCAAGAAGCTTCTTCAGCTCTGAAAGCTGGACTTTTAAGCAGAATCCTGGGAGAAAGGGGTAGGATATTGTGGGGCAAAAGGAAAGTGACCTTGACAAAAATATGCAAGATCATTATCTAGCTAAAGCAATATATAAATCCTGGGAAACATTGGGAAGCAGGTCAGGGAAACATCTCCCTCATCCACTGAGTAGGATGAGAGGTATGGCACAATCAGAATTGCAGGATTACAACCAATCTCAATAACTTTTTCTGGTCTTCCCATGGAATTGATTCTCTGATCTGGGTTACTTAGTGAGGCTGACAAATATTGACTCTAGGACTATTTTCATTCAAACTAATCTTTCATTGGCCCAGCTGTGGATCTCTTCAGGGAGAAACTTATAGTAAAAAAGTCACAAAATATGGTTAAATGACAATGGGATGCTACAACTGGTTGACAAGCACCCAAAATGTGATCACATGACTGTGAGGGTGCTGCAGCAGTTGTAACTTTGAGGGTTGATCACACATAACTTTTTTTGAGTCTATTGTAACTTAGAATATGGCTGTTGAGTGATGAGTAATAAGCCAAGGACTACCTCTATTGATTTCAGTAGCTAAAGTTAGCTTGCAGGACCCAATTTGGATTAGTCACTGGGACCAGTGGACTTTTGGATTTGTGCTGGACCCATCCTCAGGGAACTTCTCTCTCAGCAGAATGTGTGAGACTAACCCTCTGGTCTCTGCAACTGACCTAGATTAGATCCTGCAACATTATCCTAGGTCATGTATTTTGGCCTTCATTTGTAAAGTTAGCTTCATAAATAAAATCAAAGGAAACCAGAGCTAATGGCCCGTTTATGTTTTTCATGCACGATTTGATACTTGGATAAAGATTCAAATTTCAAACCATGTCCTTTGTTTTTCTTTAGTAGTATCTCTTTGGGTGGTTGAACTCTAAACTTATGTTTTGGCCCAGCAGATGGCAGTAGAACATAAGTCTATATCCTACTCTATCGGAGAAGAAAATTAGTAAGATTATCATATATTTGAACATCTATCTTTGCATGCAGGCGTCAGGATAAGAGTGAACTGATTCTCTAATTCAGTATACCCAACATGTTGTCTTCCAGTTATGATTGATGTGGGAAGGTTTTGTTATGTTAATATATTTGTTACTAATCCACCTAGTTTTTAGACACAATTTATGTATTCAAACTTTTTTTAGTTTAATATTTTCTTGCATAAAGTTTTCATCCAATCATTTTCAGAATAAACGTTGATTTTAAAAAAGAACTAAGTGATTTCCACAACTTCCAGGGGTTGGTAGGCGATGGGTTTTCACCTCGTATTTTTCTGTATTCATTGCTTTACTTAATAAATATATTTGATGTGTTAGATATTCCTGTTTTCTTGAATATAGCAGCTCACAACATTTAGAAAACAATAAAACAGTCTGAATCAAGATACAAAAATAATAGATGAAGAAAGTTAATGGGATGAGAAGAACAAGGTATTTCCATGTAATTGGAGGGAATTGATGGGATTTTTTTTTAAAAAAATGAAAAATACAAACAATAGCAATGTATGAAATGATAGAAGCAAGGATTGACATGTGGTACTGTACAGGAGTTGGATAGAGATTATGGTATTTGATCTCCAAATAGCATTAGTTATATAACAACAAATCTGTTCTTTTAGTCAGTTGCCAAGCACCTGAGTTTTGATCACATGACCATGAGGATGCTGCAGTGGTTTTAAAGTGTAAAAAGGTCACTTTTTTCAGTGCCTTTGTAACTTTGAATGGTTATTAAAGGAATGGTTGTAAGTAAGGACTACTCCATCTTTCTAAGTGTTTCAAGCTGCAACCTTGAAATGGATGGAAGAGCAGAAATATAGTATATATCCAGTGGTGGAATTCAAATAATTTAACAACTGGTTTTCTGCCCTAATGACCAGCTGGGTAGGCATGGTTTGATGGTCATGTGACCATGTGGGTGTGGCCAATTTAATGTCATTCACGTCAATGGGCGCTTCGCCTTAGCTGTTACAATGTAATAAGGGTTAACTGGAGAAGCAGTTTCTGTAATCAGGGCAATAAAGATTAGGCTAGAAACATCACCAGAATGTTTCCTTCCTTACAGGATTAGCCCTGTCAAGTGGAAAAAACAAAATAAGATTTCTTCCAACAACAGTTCGCCGACCTGCTTAGAAAGTTAACAATAGGTTCTCCCAAATAGGTGTGAACTGGCAGAATCCCACCACTGTATATATCTATATTTATCTATCTCTATCTCTGTCTCTGTCTCCGTCTCCGTCTATCATCTGTCTGTCTGTCCGTCCGTCCGTCCGTCCGTCCGTCCGTCCGTCCGTCCATCCATCCATCCATCCATCCATCCATCCATCTATCTATCTATCTATCTATCTATCTATCTATCTATCTATCATCTACCTACCTACCCATCCATCAATTATCTATTGCTATAGCAATAGAATAGAATATAAGACAGGGGTGTCCACCTTGGCAACTTTAAGACCTGTGGACTGGTTGGGGAATTCTGGGAATTTAAATCGGTAGGTCTTAAAGTTGTCAAGGTTGAACTCTCCTCATATAAGATTAAAAAGCACTCAGTATAGATTTGTAAGTTTCACATTTCAGTTTTCTATCTTGGTTTGTTCAAATTAAAACATTTCACCAACCCTGATAGGGAGATATGAAATCCTGCCTATCGAGACTCCAATGTTCTTGTGGCTCTTTTGATGCCGGGACAATCTAATTGGGACGGTTTTTTTAAAAAAACAAAAGAACCAATGACCGGGTCACCAAACCAAATTGTGTTTCCATGTTTTTCAAAAGCTGATTGTGGATTCAAAAATTGTGTCTGTCTCTCTGTGTGCTGTGTGTATGCTTGTGTTGGGGGTAGTCTTAAAGTCTGCTCTAAATGTTATTGAACTTTGATAATTATATTTGTATTTATATATTTAGATGCTGCCATTATTATTCTTAGAAAATAGCTCAAGTGGCAAACATATCCAACATACCTTCCTCCTCCTATTTGTCTCACAACAACAACTCTGTGAGGTGGGTTGGGCTGAGAGAGAAGGACTGGTCCCAAGATCACCCAACTGGCTTTCATGGCTAAAGTGGGACTTGAACTCACGCTCTCCCACTTTCTACTCTGGTGCCTTAACCACTAGACCAAATTGGCTCAGAATAAATGGGTGAGACTTTATTTTAAACCATTACATGGAAAAGAAAACATTAAAACTACTGTCAGGGTCTGCCAGGGAGAAGAGAATAAAAAAAAAAGTTAAAATAATAATCTCAGCAGCGCAATCTAAGTCTCAAACCTTTTGTATGTGTGAATCAATGCGTATACAGAAACAGCAAGGATTCGATTGTGCCCTTGTGGTGGGTATCTTGACTTCCTTAACTTAATGGGGGAAAGTTAATTACTTGCATGACATGGCCACATTTAATTGCTATGCCTTGACAAAAATTAAATAAAGGACACCCAAGAATGTGCATTTAAACTTTCAGCAGTAACTGTTTACCGTTTAACTCACTTTTCATTTCACAAGAGGCAGCTTAATGTATTAGTCTGGTTAATTAGCTGACAGTCAACAATTGGCTGTACTGTTTAAGAAAGTATATTAAATTATTTTCAGTTGCCTTTCTTTTTTTCTCTTACACTTTCTGTGGGCCCAAAAGATCATCGATGATACAAATCAGTGATCTGCAATTCTTTTTGTATCTAGGAACGGAATAAATTTTGATGCATTTATTTCATTTTCTCATGTTGACTCCAAGCAAATATGCCTTGAGGTATGAATTATTATTTTAGTCTGGCCAAATTTCTGACATCCAGCAGAGATCAGAGATCTATTTACTCATCCAGTGTGCCTAAGCAAGGAGTAGTTTGCAGGAGCAATAAGGGTTGGGGGGGGGGAAGAAAATATGTTGAAATATATGTCCTAGAATTGCAGCTCTCAAAACAAGTCTGCAAAGTTTATTTATCTTTCATCTTTATAATTCAGTGCACCGGTTAGAAGCATTTTTATGTGATGCTATGGAAATTACTCATCAAATATTAATAGACACTAGGACTTTATTTCAGACTTGGATAATCTGAGGCCCAGTAAAAAAGAATGAAAAGAAAAACTAAAACCAAATCTGAATGAACATGAGATTTTCTTAAGCTTTACCTCTGCTAATAAAAGTGGCAAAACCCAATTATTTTTTCTGCTCTTAGCACATCCTGCAGACAGCCGTCTGGCATCTCTAAGGTGAGCTGGTACCTTTTCGGTAAGGAAAGACTTGAAGAGAATTTACTAGGAAGATTGTTCTGGAGACAATAATAAAGTCAGAGAGATTTTGCTTGGTTGAACTGTAACTATCGCAGGGGCTATAGCAGTGGTGGCATTCAGCCGGTTCTATCCGGTTTGGGCAAACCAGTAGTGGCAGCGGGAGGCTCTGCCCACCCGGACATCATCATGTCACATTTTTGACCCTCTGTGCATGCATGGAAGGTTCTGCACATGCATGCTCACATTTGCAAACTGGTAGCGAATGTAAGTGAATACCACCCCTGGGCTATAGAGATGACTGAGTCTGGCCTGGTTATCTGGGAAGAGATTGAGTTTATTAGACCTGATGAAGTAGACTGAATTCAAAACTCTTAAGTTTGGCTACCTGTGCATTTGAGTAGTTTCCTACCAGACTGGTGAAGGCCTCCTAAACAATGATGCATAGGCGGTTAATGCTTTTCTGAGGGAGAGAGTGGTTCCATTAGCTGTTAAGGAGGTTTTAAAAATGGTCTACCGCTTCTAAAAAAAAAAGGCATTGCTGGATTTCAACAGAGTTGTACAAATTTTGTTCTGTCTCCAATTTTTCCTTCCTTCCTTGTAATTCCAGAGGGCCCTGGAGGGATAGGATTGTTTGTATCCTTCCAGACTTGGCTGTAGCACTGAGACAACATTGATTACACTTGTCAGTGTGGTAAGGCATGGGGTGGTTCCTTGCCCTGATGCTCCTTAATTTCTCTGCAGCTATCAGTACCATTGATCATAGCAGCCTTCTGGACCAGCTTATTAGAGGACTGGAAATGGCAGCCGGGGAGGAACATGTTGTTCTATAGTGGCTCTTCTCCTTCCTTTAAAATTAGTTCCAGTTGGTGTTGGTGGAGAGAGATCAAGCTTTGTGCCTCAGGGCAGAGCTTCTATTTAATATCTGCATGAAACCACTAGATGAATCATCCATCAAGACTGGGTGAAGTATCATTAGTACATCATAATATGCAGTTATGCTCTTCTGCCCTGGACCCACCAAGTGATGCTGTCAAGATTCTTTCCTTGTGCCTGGAGGCTGTATTCTGATGGAAAGTAACAGACTGCAGCAGAATCCTAGCCAAAACTAAATTCTATGGGTTTTAGAACCCTCTGGACTTGGAAGAGTTCTGTCTTCAGGTTTATATGGGGTTGCAATTATCGGGACAACATTAGTACATATTTTGGAACATTTCTTAGATTAACATCTGCTGCTGAAGGAGGAGATAGTACCTTGTTTGGCAGTTGTGCCTGTTCCTAGATCAGCAGACCCTGATCATGTTTGTTTGTGTCTTAGTCATCTCTTGCTTGCACTGCTACAGTGAGCTGTATTTATTTATTTATTTATTTATTTATTTATTTATTAAAATTTATATGCCGCCCTTCTCCCGAGGGACTCGGGGCGGCTCACAACCATCAAGCAAAACAAAAAACAATAACAATAACAATAAATAAAGTTTAAAAATACAGTTAAAATCCCATAATTAATTAAAAACTCCCAAACAGATCAGACAATTTGCTTAAAAAGCCATGTCTTTGGGTCTTTGCGGAAAGAACGGAGGTCAGGGGCTGTCTGGAGTCCAGTGGGTAACTCGTTCCAGAGGGTTGGTGCAGCCACAGAGAATGCCCTCATCCTGGGTGCCGTCAGCCGACATTGTCTGGCCGATGGCACCCAGAGGAGGGCAGTCCTATGTGAGCGCACTGGGCGGTGGGAGGCCAGTAGGAGGTGCTCCTGCAAGTACCCTGGGCCCATGCCATGAAGGGCTTTATAGGTAAGTACCAGCACCTATAAATATGTGGGACTCATATTTATAGGGGACTAGAAATGTATGTGGGACTCATTTGAAGAATACTCAGAAACTGCAGCTGGTTCAGAATGTATCAACACTGTTTTGGGCACATCAAAGCTCTCCCATGTAATGATTTTGCTCTGAGGTATACTGGTTTACAGTATGCTTCCAGTCTCGGCTTCCTCACCAACCCAGGTCTTGTTGCGAGGGCGAGGGGGGTTAAAAACCGCTACAAAACAGAGATGCCAGCAATATTGTTTTATTCTCGGCCGATGCAGGCAAGCACAAGCAACAGGAACTGGTACAAAGTTGGCATTGGGAGTTGCTGCCCCAGTGTCGTTTAAATAAGGAACGAAGCGGTGAGCACCAATGGTGTGTGTTTCTGGGCTTCCCCTGCCCATATGGGGTGACGTAATGCACCAGCCCTATCGCGGCCTCGGAGTGCTCGTCCGCCTGCTCACATCACCTCCCAATCACCAAGGTGCCCAAACCCACTCCCCCCGTCAGCACAGCAGCTCAGCAGCAAGACAGGGACGGTTCTTCAGTGTCAGGTAAGCTGGTGCCCTCCTGTGAGCAGCGTCGCGCTGGTGTACGTTCGTGTGACGTGTCGAGCTGGCATGGGCTCGACATCCAGGTACAGTTCAAGCTGTTGGTTATTATCCATAAATCCCACACAATTAAATTATTTGTGGGACTTTTTATACAAACATTTCTGCTCATCCCACCATGACTGGAGGTTTTTAAGAAGAGACCAGACAGCCTTTTGTCTGAAAAGATATAGGGTCTTCTTGAGCAGGGGTTGACTAGAAGCCCTCCAATGTCCATTCCAACTCTGTTATTCTGTTATCTTGTAACTCATGATAAAGTTCTTCCAAGTAAATGGTTCTGGCATTTGGGCTAATTTCAAGTTCCTTTGCACTTAAAACCATAGTTGTTTAGCAATGTAATGAAAGAGTTGATTATTATCAGAATCTGCAGTATCTCTTTAAATAAGGTGAAAATAATTGGTAAGATAAATTGTATCTTTTCCAATCAGATTTTTTTTAAAGTTTCTTTTGATACAGAAATTGGAATGTTCCTTAGGATCACAGATGATGATATTTCATTTTCTACCTTCAAGAATATTAATCTTTCAAAGCTGCCTTACTGAATGATTTACTTTTTAATCTTATGCTATAAGGGTAGTTTTTGATGATAAGCAATATTGCTTCACATTTTCCAAGCTGGATTTCATTGCATAATTATAATCTGGTTTATTTGCAACTATTTGATAAGATTTTTTTTATTGCTTAATTAGTGTAAGTTTGTGAGAAAGATGGATTTTTCTCATGTTTATGAGCAACTTTACTTAGTATATTAAACCAAACCCAAAAGACTAAGGAATGTCTCTATGAAAATAATGATATCAAGATAATTTGCCATGTAGATTTTGAAAGCCATATATAAAACAACACCTATACATGCTATAGAAATTTACATATAGATTCAAGGTCTTTGAAACAGTTAAAATAGTTCCCTATCATTCTTTTACTTACAAACAAGTTACAATACTGAGTAATATTAATGATGATGATGATGATGTATATAACTGATATGAACATTGAGTAGATATATAAAATATGTACAAAAGTAAAAATATATATTAAGTTAGTAAAATCACAACTCTCTTCAGAATTATTTTTTTCATTTCAAATTGCTCTTACTAATGATTGATTTTAGACAATTTTTCTTGCTATGGAAATCTAAAATATGCCATGGATTAAACTGAATAAGAAATCTGATCCACATTGACAGACTACAAATAAATTAATCACCAAGTCCAGTTGATATTCTTAAATAACTTTTAAAAATGCTGATCCTTTCACAAAAAGATCCAGTTTTTCTTTAACATCAGCATCTGTTCCTGGGGACTGGAACAGAGCCAGTATGACCCCAATTTTAAAAAAGGGATTACGGAATGAAAATGGAAACTCTGGACTATTCGGCTGAACTTCTGTTCTAAAGAAAAAAAAAAAGTAAGTATCAAGAAGAAATAAAGCAGCACATAAAATAATGACCCACATCTTAAAAAAAAAAGGAATCATGGTGATTTTTGCAAAAGTAGCCTTGTTTCATCAGTTTTCTGGACTTTTTGAACATGTCAACAAACATTCCATTTCTGTTGAACATGATTCAACTGAAATTATATGCTTTAATTTCCCAAAAGCCTATGGAAATTTCACCCGCCAGTCATTACCATGAGATAGATGACATAAATTTTCATAGATTAAAAGAAGAGGATAAAAAAAACAGGAAGCAGAACGTAGGAGTAAATTAAATAAATCAGTATTACATTGATGCAACCTGCAAACTAGGAATCTGTATAGATGGAGCTGTGACTGATTCTTTTAATAAATTCCAATAGAAGAGAATAGACGTCGGAGACGGACTCTTGGGTTCCAAGTGCTCTCTCCATGTTGAGTAAAAATGGTAACATTTGTGTAAAGTAATACATGCTGACACAGTCAAACTGCACAATGTGTGCGTGTATGTGTGCGTGTGCGTGCAAACCTCTTGTGTGTATACGTGTGTGTGTGTACTTATAGGATCTCAGTAGACAGTGACTGAATAGGAATAGGTATTGCTCATGGTAGAAAGTGGTTGCAAGAACAACAGCCCAATATGTAGCTTTTTTAAAAAAAGGACAATTTGCATATGTGACATTATTATAAAGGAATTTTAAAATAGAGCTGACAGTCTCTGTTAGAATATTGTTTAACCAATGAGGTTATGCATACCGGAAGAATATTGCACAGCTAGAAAAGGTGTCAAAAAAGCAACCAGAACATAAATGATCAGAAAGTGATCAAGGAAAAACTGCAGCATTTGGGGGTCAATGACTTTGGGATAAGTAGGATAAGGGGATTCTCTAGGGAACAAATAATATGGCGAGAGATGCTTTTCTCCCTTTCTGTCAGTGCCAGAACAGAGTCATCTACTGAAGATAAATTCAGAGATACAAGAGGATTTTTTTTTTCATTGAGCATATAATTAAACTATGGAATTTGTTGCCAGAAGCTATGATAATAGCAGGAAGAATTCAGACAAGAGCAACAAAGATGATTAGAGGGCTGGAGGCTAAAACATATGAAGAACAGTTGCAGGAATTGGCTATCTCTAGTCTACTGAAAAGAAGGACTAGGGGTGACATAGCAGCCTTCCAATATTTGAGGGGCTGCCACAAAGAAGAGGGGGTCAACTTATTTTCCAAAGCACCAGACGACAAAACAAGAAGCAATGGATGGAAAGTAATCAAAGAGATAAGCAACCTGGAACTAAGGAGAAATTTCCTTACAGTGACAACAATTAACCAAGGGAACAGCTTGTCTTCAGTAGTTGTCGATGCTCCATCACTGGAGGCTTTTAAAAAGAGACCAGACAGCCTTTTGTCTGAAATAGTATAGGGCAGTGATGGCTAACCTTTTCTGGACTGAGTGCCCAAAGCTTGCATGTGCCTGAGACCACAAAATGCAATGTGTGCACAGGCCCCACACATGCGCCCCCCTGCCCCACACATGCACACAGCCACCTGCATGCGACCCCCCCATGCAGATACGCATGCCCCCCACATGTGGCCCTCCCCCCATGCATGTGCACATGCCCCTTGCATACGGCCCACCCCCACGCATGTGCGGCAAAGACCCAGTGACTAGCTGGCTAGCGGGAGGTGCGTGCACATACGCAGTGGATCTGAACTGGGGCGATGGTACGCATGCCCACAGAGAGGGTGCTGTGTGCCACCTGTGGCACGTGTGCTATAGGTTCACCATCACAGGTATAGGGTCTCCTGCTTCCAAGGTCCTTTCCAACTCTGTTATTCTGAAATTGAGAAGTTTAAAAAAAGAACTGGAAAAGTTCATAGTGATCAGACTGTCCGTGATCACTGGCTACTAACATTGCTTGCTATTTGCTACCTCCTGAATCATAGACAGTAATAGATTTTGATACTGGATAGTGGGAAGTAACAGTGGAAGGCTACTATCCTTTTCCAGTCCAGATGTTTGATAATTTTCTGGCACATGATGTTGGAGTAAGAAGTTCATGGTTTGACCAGCAGGACTTATTTCTATTATTTTAAAATAGAATGCTAATAATTCTATTCAAATATAATTTATGTCCAAATGCTTTTTTTCTAAGTAATATTTTATAGCAAAACAGATACTAGTAGCATAGAACACAGAAGCACAGAAAGATTTTCTGGATAATGCAGGAAGTAACCAAGTCAATAAGTATTAGCAGTATGCTTTTTTTAAGCACAAGGTAAACTTAAACATTTGAGCTAAAATTAAAATATTTATTGAAATCCATTTCTTTCTTTTTTAAAAAAAACAATCTGCACAAATACCTTGCTTGGGTGTTTTCTAGGTTTATGTAAACAAAAGTCATGCCTTTGAAAGTGTTCAGCTATCTATAGACTTTTTTCTATTAAACATTTCCATTTTTGCAGAAAAACCTGAGTTTAATATATCTCTTCTGGGTTGGGCTTTTTGTCTTAATCTGTCTTGCTGACTTTTAAATTAATTTGTATGCCTGGTTTGTCTTCATATTACTTTTGTAGCTGAGTCATTTCCTTATTGATCAAAGGCAAGAATTAAAATGGTTGAAAAAAACCACTTCTCATTTAGCAACCATGGTTAGTGGCCATTCACAAATACAACAGTAATAAAAAGAATACTTTTCTGACCAATGAATAAGACAGCAGCAAGCCAATGATTTTCACAGCATCTCTCTCTCTCTCTCTCTCTCTCTCCCTCTCTCCCTCCTTCCCTCTCTCTCTCCCTCCCTCTCCCTCCTGCTAAATGAGGAGAGGCAGGGGTGAAATCTAAATTTTTTTGCTACCGGTTCTGTGGGCGGGGCTTAATTAGTGGGCGGGGCTTGGTGGTAA
>JANHZT010003429.1:137223-148788 GCA_032468215.1 Stegonotus admiraltiensis | reverse complement strand
CCCACTCCAGGGGAAGGTTATTGCAAAATCCCCATTTCCTCCCAATCAGCTGGGACTCGGGAGGCAGAGAATAGATAGGGGTGGGGCCAGTCAGAATTTTTACAACCGGTTCTCCGAACTACTCAAAATTTCCACTACTGGTCCTCCAGAACTGATCAGAACCTGCTGAAGCCCACCTCTGCCACAGCCCCAATATGAATAGGTTGGCCCTGAGTCCTTGTAAAGGAGTAGAAGCAACCCTCCTTCCCTCGTTTTGGATACTGCTCCTTGTAGTACTGTATCATTGATTTGAACCTACCAAGATCCTCATGAGAGAACACTTCAATGGGACCGTTTAACTCCTCACAGGCTCCTCCAATCATATTACTTGCTTTATTTTGCTCATGGCAGAAACCAACTGTGAAAAAATAGAGGAACCACAACAGTTGCATTCATTTTTGTTGTTGCAAATTACCAAAGGACTTCAGCAGGTGATCATAACAATGATAACAAAGACCAAAAAATAAAAATAAAGCTTAATTAAAATTTGCTTCAGCCATCCAAGCTTCAGATTGTAATGGTGCAGTATTATTACAATATTGGTATTGCTTTCTTTGCCAATAATGTGGAAATTTCAATTAGTATAAAATATTTTGTCTGGCATTCTTAAAGTTCTCATCCATGAATGTCATCCTCTTTTTTTTCTTTTTGCAGGCTTAGTCCAGATAACTGACAACAGATATAACAACAGCTTGTTTATATAAAAGCCTGTATGGGAATTAACCCGATTACAACAGCAGTTTTATTTCTGTTGCTGGCTTGGAAATTCATTGGTTGGGATCTTCATATTTCTCCTCACCTCTACATCCTAAGAAGGAAAGGAGCCCTAGGTGTCCATGGGGCTCCCAAAAACATTTACACTCATATTTTCCCTGACCTCCAAATCCTGCAACCTTCACAGATCCATAGAGATCATCTCTATCAACAGCCATTTTCTATGCATGGAGGATGAAATGAACAGAGAGGAAGGAAGACTACGAATGTATGACCTTCCCACCCCTTTATAGCATGAAGAAAATGCAGTATCTTTGTCCTGGAAATCTCTCTTAAATTAAGATCAGCCAGGCTTCCTGATGCTTTTTTCTGGGCAGGTTTGCAGAACAAGCTGAGAAAGAAACATGAGTTATTGAAAGCATGTGTTGTGGTCCACCAGCGGCCTGCGGAGCTGGCAGCAGAGTCAGACAGTGAGGAGGCTGGGGAGGAACATGGGCCAGTTTGGGGAAGGCTCAGACGAGGGCTCTGCGTCAGAGGCAGAGATGGGGCTAGGACCATCTGGGAGTTATGTGCTGACTCCGGAGCCTCCAGAGTCTGACATCAGTGAGGCAGAGGACCAGGGGGAGCCTGTTTCCAGTGCACACATGCGCAGAGCTGCCAAAAGGCAAGAACAGTTAAGACAAAAGGGGTGACTCGGGAGTAATGCTTGGAGACAATTGGCCCAGTGGTGAAATCCAAATTTTTTTACTACTGGTTCTGTGAGCATGGCTTGGTGGGCTTGGTGGGTGTGGCTTGGCAGGTGTGGCAGGGGAAGGGTACTGCAAAATCTCCATTCCCACCCAACTCTGGGGCTAGCCAGAGGTGGTATTTGCCGGTTCTCCGAACTACTCAAAATTTCCGCTACCGGTTCTCCAGAACCTGTCAGAACCTGGTGGATTTCATCCCTGGATTGGCCCCTCCATTAAGACATAAAGGTGGAGCAAAGGGACATGAGCCTTTGTAGGAAGCAACTTTACTTTGTTTGTTCTGGTTGGTTAAAACTCTGAAGGTCCGTTTTGACTTTGTGCTCTGTTTGGCCTTGCAAAGCTAATTGGCAATTAGGTATTTGGCAGTGTTTCAAGGGAGATAAAGATGGGTGCTTATCAGCCTTATCCCGAGAGACTGTGACAGACTTCTGTCGGACTATTCACAAACTGCTTGAGACTCATTACGAGCTGTGAATGAACATAATGAAATAAAAAGAGGGTTTTTGGGACTAAGTGTGTGATTGTTACTGTCTCAGAAAGCCCTGGTCAGAACAGCATGTGGAACCATGTTATTCATACAAGCACTGCATTTAACCAAGTTCACAAGTCTTAAAGTTGCCAAGGTTGGAGACCCCTGGTCTAAGTGGACAGCACTTTGAATCACTTTAAGGCAGACACTGCACAATACAGTGGTTTCCAGATAGCCAAATTTCCCCCATTTATAGCAAGCAAATATTACTTTTATCCTTTAAAAAAAACACAGGCAGTCAGCTAAAAACAATATCCTTAGAAGATATTAAAAAGAATTAATATATTGAAATAATATAATTTTTTGCTGTTTAGGTCCTGCTACCACAGCCATCAAATGTTTTTCTTAGGAGAGCTTTCTGATGATTTTGTCCCCCTTTCACCAGCACAGTCTGCCACCTTTCAGTTGTCTATTCTGGTTGTTTAGGATAATTTCTTTTATAGGATCATTCCAAATAGCAAAAGATGCTCGTGAAAAATCAATTCGCAATATGCAAATAACACTCCGTTTTTGCTTGATGGACAGCCCTATTTGCAGCATGTAAAGTGACGTATTAAATGCTCTTAGTGAGTAACTTCAAGAAACTATGAAAAATGTGTTTTTTATAAAGGCCTCGCTATTGCAAGGAAAAGAGACACTGCAAAGACCCAGTGCTGATTAGTGTGGATGACCATAGCCTATTAGAATCTTTCATAGTCCTTGACTTTTGCTTTACAATCTCTGAGGCTCTTCAGACTAAGCATATTAAAATAGTTGATATGCTCTTGGCCTTCTGGGAAACTCAGACTGACATTTAGAGGCTGCTGGGGCCCATTCTATTAATATCTGAACTAATTAAAATCAATTCATAATTGTATAAACTCATTCATGGCAGTCTAGTAAGCCTTGGAGCTATACACCCTGAATGTTATTACATTATAGGCAAACAATGCAGTTTATAAGAATATCATTTTCCCAGAGAAAGATACCATACTTTCTTTCCTTATTCACTTCTGCCACAGTTCTTATAAAATGAATGTTGCTACTAGTTTTGAGATCTTCAGGATGATATGAAAGAAATATATTGGAGTTACTTGCTTATTGTAATAAGATTTCTGTGGATGGGAACACTTGTTTGGAAAGTCAGGAAAATTTATAATGGGATGCAGGTAAGAACTATCTTCACTGAGAGCTTTCAGTAAACATCTTTTGAAATAATCTCATGGATTATGTGCAAAAGACATAACAAATACTGCAAGAATTAAATCTATAAATTTTCAACCAAGCCACAAAATTAATAAACATTAAATGGGGTGGAATGGGGGAGGGGTGATGGTAGAAAGACAAAAGGAGCTACCATTGTAGTAAGGCATGCCACTACAAGAACATACTGGTATCTGTAGCTCAGGGTTGCACTGTTGTTAGATTCCTGGTGTTCTCTGAGCCTGGTTGATTTCTTGCAGATGTTTCATTACCAGGCTAGATAATATCACCAATGTGAGGGAAATTGGGGTTTGTTTGCTCTTGCACTGATGATGTTACCAAACCTGGTAATGAATCTGGTTTGCAAGAAAATAGCCACTAGGCTCAAATAGGATTAAGGATTCTTTATAATTCTAAGATTTTATTTCCTATTTAACTATTTATAACTTTCTAAAACCAAAGTTTTAATTACCTTTTTATTTTTGTTTATTTCATTTTTTAAAAAGATCTTAAGCTTCTGATTCATTTTTTTTTCATTGATGATTGAAGACAGACTCACCTGGGATTTTCAAACTTGTTGATCCAAAGATTTCTAATAGCTGAAAGGTGATTAATTTCTGGATGTCATTTGAAAAGAAAGTAGGCAAAGAGTGTCTTTTTAAAAGTGCCAAACTACATTTGAACAAGGTATTTCCTTGTCTCCCAATCTTTAAAATGCACTGGAGATTGCTGTTTTGTGGTCCCCCAATGAGGAGAAACTTCTAGAGCATTTGTGAGTGATCTCCCATCTTATCTTCATCCAGAGACGTTTGAAGAGCTGATTTACTTATAGGTGCTTGATTCTTTGCCACAGTCATCTGATCTGTTTTTCACAGAGCCATCTTCAATCTATTTCTTTCTTCAGAAGACATCCAGTAATGGTTCACTTTCTCTGATAGGATTGTTTTCCAAAATTATTTCCAAACAAATTGTGGAAGACTTCGACCATTGTAAGAAGAATAAAAACTATGAACTGATGAGAAAGATGGACTGAACTCGCTCTGAAAACAATGTCATAGAACAACTGAAATAGGAAAACAACAACATATTTTGTTATTTACTGAAGGGAAGTTCTCCACACCTTATTAATGCATTTTCCAGCAAACAATGATCTGTTTGCAAATTTGTATCACTTTCATTGCACTTCTAGTATTGGTAATTCAGCTCCTTGAATAATTTTAATTCTGAAAATGTTGGATAGTATATCAACACATGACATTTTGCAACCAGAAATCTTATTTAAAGAACTGAAAGGGCCTCATGAAAATTACATTTTCCCTCAAAATGCAATTCTTCGTTCTTGACCTTATAGAGCTTCTAAGTGGCGCTAGGATTTTTTACTTCTCTTCCTACTTTTTTCCTACTTCTATGTACAACTCATAAATAAGAGACAACCTTATCACTATCAAACACTCTAGCTCCTTTTTAAATTCTGCATCTGCTTTCAAAGGAGTTCCTTCTTCAGAGAACATTAGTTCTGACCTTTGTGATCTATAGAAAGAGAATATTCAAAACTGCCAAAATAATTTCCAATATTTTATTATAAGCAGCAAGCATAGCAAAGTATTACAAAGCAAAGCATTACAAAGAGCAAGAAATAAACTATTCTTATGCAGTATTTCTGTACTCAAGATACCTGTGTTCAGTGTTGTAGATTCTAGCTGGACTAATTGGGAATCTGAAGATGGCAGAAGCAATATGGTGGCGAGCAGTAGTGAGATTCAAATCCCAGCGCTACTGGTTTGCTATTGGGAGTGTGTGGCACTTCTGCGCATGCACAGAAGGTTCTGTGCATGTACATAGCGTTTTTGATGATGTCTGGGCAGGTGGGTGGAGCCTCCCACCACCACCACTATCAGTTCGCCCAAAGCAGGGTGAACTGGTAGCAACCCACCCCTGGTGGCTAGACCGGAGAACCTAAGCTCTACAGCTTTGTCAGTGTTGTCTCTCTGAATTTCAATTGCACCGTTGGCAGTATTCTTATACCATTTCAGGATTCTGATAGGTGCAGCCCACTTATCTCCTGATTAGTCTGATGGGTAGTTTGTATAACCCATCATTCAAAATCAAGCTCAATAACTGGTCAATTCTCATCAGCCTTCTTGAGTGTCCTTTGGAATTTTCCAAGGTTACTGCTTATTCTATCCTGATAAACTCATGTTTCTTCCTCCCAAGCATCCAAATGCTATTCATGGTCCTTATCAGTCTGATTCAGCAACTTTGCCCTTTCTGCTGGATTCAGATATTCATGTTACTCCCATATTTGTACCACTAATTGTACTAGCAAGTTATATAACCATACCTTTCATATTTGTATAATTTTAACTTTATCATGAACTAGATAAATAAGCAAACAGGATCTGCAAGCTTATATTGTATATCTTAACCCAATCTTGAACCAAATGAGCTGCGGTGGCGCAGTGGTTAGAGTGCAGTACTGCTGCCTACTTCTGCTGATCACTGGCAGCCAGAAGTTTGGCAGATCAAATCTCACCAGGCTCAAGGTTGACTCAGCCTTCCATCCTTCTGAGGTCAGTAAAATGAGGGCCCAGATTGTTGGGAGCAATAGGCTGACTCTGTAAACTGCTTAGACAGGGCTGTAAAGCACTATGAAGTGGTGTATAAGTCTAAGTACTATTGCTATTGCTAATGTCCAAATCCTTCTCCTTTTTCTAATGAAAAATAATAATTCATACAGAGTGCTCAGAAGTGTCCCTAATAATAGGGTACAAATGAGTAATTATCATGGGCACTTTAGTGGATCAGCTCTGAGACAAAAATGGTTAAGGGATATGGATTCTTGGCTAGTGAGAAGAACTAGGACTGGCAGTCATCCTTGGAATACTTACATGTATAACCAGAGGAATATTGATCATTTCCTAAAATTAGATCTCAAAAGAAAAATAGTATATTTATTTATTTCTTCATTTATTTAATAATATTTATATGCTGCCCTTCTCCCGAAGGACTCGGGGTGGCTCACAAGAGTAAAAGCAACAACAATAAATAGTAATAAAAAGTCCAATAAAAACCCCAATGATTTAAAATAAAAACTCTATTAAGCTCAATGAACAGTTCTTAAATATAGTTGTATGCCATTCACCCTATCAGTCAGGACTATGTTATCTCAATGGTTTGGGATATTGTGAGTGACTGGCATATATTTGATTTGTCATTCTTTTCCAACCAGTCACACATCTATGAATAAAAATGTTTTGAAAAATATCCCTATTGTTAAACATGTTTGATTTTACTTTTAATAGCCTGTATTTGAATTCTACCCAGTACATGCTTATTAAATCAGCTCTTTGTTCCCTTGGGTGCTTTTGAATGACCTTTCCTTTATTCACTGATAATTAAGGCAATGGAAATGAAAGTGAAGGTAAAAGTTTCTCCTTTCCAGTCGAGTCTGAATCTAGGGGGCAGTGCTCATTTGTTTCCTAGCTGAGGGAGCCAGCATTTTCTGAAGACTTTTCTGTGGTCATGTGACCATTATGACTATATGCCAAAACACACAACACACTGTTACCTTCCCACCAAAGTGGTACCTATTAATCTACTCACATTTGCATGCTTTCAAACTGCTAGGTGGGCAGGAGCTGGGGCAGGAATGGGAGCTCATCGTTTTGTATGACACTTGGGTCTCGAACCCAGGCTGTCAGCTTTCTCACTGACAACCTCAGCATCTTTAAACCACTGCACCATTACACCACCTTGGAAATGAAACTACTGGATATTAACACAGAATCTATGAAATTCATATTATCTTCTTGTGAAACTATTTTTGTGATCATTCAGCGTTTCTGTTCCTTTATTCTAAATTAAAATATTCTTGTGTCTTTTTAATGAAAAGTAATGAAAAATTAAAATATTAACTAACATATACCCAACATGTTTCCAATTCAAATGTCTTTGTTTCCTTTTTTAGAAAACTTCCTTCCTTCCTCCACCCCTCCCTCCCTCCCTTTTCTTTTGTGGAAATTGCTAACATAAAGAGCACAACACTGAGAATTATGTTTATTGAAAAAAATAATTCGGTTCTGGCTTTAGAAAGAAGAGGAATTCTGAACAATGAAAAAAGCAAAGATGTTTATAGAAGTTGACATTCATAAGGCAGGAAATCCTAGGGATCTGATTGTCCGGCCAGTTTGGGGAAGCTAAGCTGGTCCTTGTCCATGTATTTGGAATCATTTCCTTCCTTGCTTTTGGCATTTTGGCCTAATGGTACCTTTTTGTTCATGAAACATTGTTTGGATACTGAAATGGATATGCTTCACCTAGACCCGTAATAGCGAACCTATGGCACGGGTGGCACAGGTGGCACACAGAGCCATATTGGTGGGCACCCGAGTGTTGCCCTAGCTCAGCTCCAGCACGCATGCGTGCACCGGCCAACTGATTTTCAGGCCTTCCGGTCCCACTGGAACTCAGGAAACTGGCTGTTTCTGGCCTCCGGAAGGCCTCCGGGGGGATGGGGATGGGGAAGGCTGTTTTTGCCCTCCTCAGGCTCCTAGAAAGCCTCTAGAGCCTGGGGAGGGGAAAAAAAAGGCCTACTGGGCTCACCATGCCATTGCATGCCAAAAGCAGGGGGAACTGTGAGGGGTCTTGTGCGTATGCGTGGGAGGTCGGGGTGCATTTAATTATGGATGTGGGCATCTGCACCAGCGACCCCCCACACTCCACCTGCTTTTGGCACGTGACAGCAAAATGGTTAGTCATCACTGACCTAGACAAACATGGCAGGGAGATGTTAAAGGCAGTAAGGTGATGTTTCATATGTCTTTCACGGGGAAGAACTGAGGTTCACTGACCAATCTCAAGTTTTAAATGGAAAATGTCTTGTACTTCTAATGGAGAAAATCAAGAGCTCTATTTGGAAAACAGGAAAGTTATTACCATAATTCAAATTATTCCACTATTCTGAAAATTTTACTGAATCAGAGATGCTATGTTTTAAGGTAATTTTATTTCTTTAAAATAAATCTTTAAAATCTTTAAAATAAAGATTTCTTAAACATGAAGGATTCAAGGGATGGTTAACATGACAAGCCAAATGCTAGGGTTAATATCACAGTTCATGTTAAATGTACAACAGCCCAAACCTCAGTTGTCTCAATTAGATTTTAATTAGTTCCTATGATGCTATCTCATTATGTAGGCATAACCTCTACATCATAATGCAGCTGTTAACATGAAGTAAAAGTCTCACATTTTTGTTTTCTTCCAACTTTTCATTAAAAAGACAGATAGAGATAGAAACACTGATTATTCCAAAAACCTTTTTGATCGTATTCTAAAGCCCAAGTGAGGTAAAAGAACAATCTTTAAGATATCTTTAATATTAAAAAAGTAATTAGACCTTTCTAATCCTACGTGAGCTTCTCCCATGTGCTAGCTGGCAGAACTAAGTAAATAACTCCATTTGGCATTTGCATTTTAATTTTCATTAATATAGATGTTCATTCAGGGAACGCATTTTCCTTATACTTGTATAAATAAATGTCACTCAAGCTGTCATTTCAAAGATCTACAGTGACTTGATTCCTAAAATCCAGGAAAAAGAATTCATGAAGAGAAACAAATAAGAGCTATTGTTTGAACTGCTTTTAAACAGTAATGAGTACATATTAAGGAAGCCTATCATCAATAAGAATTGCAAACATAGGCATAGAATCTAAGTTTATATTAATATATTATGTATTCTAGTCTCACTTGTTAAAGAATATACAAATACAGATATAATATATTGCTTCTCAGCCTTTTGCTAAAATTAAGTGTAACATATTTAAGCAAAGTATATTTGCAGCAGATTCTTCAATAATGAATGAAACTGATTACATTCCTGATATGTGGACTTCAACTCCCAGAATTCCCCAGCCAACATAGCCATTGCAGAGATTTCTGAGAATTACACTCTCCACACATCTGAAAGGTGCCCAGTTGGGGAAGGCTGCCCTTGCAAATAATTATAATCAAATCTCTCCTTTTTTCCTGAAGAAATGAAAAGAGCTTTTGAAGATGCAGTTCTGAGGAATGGGAAAGGAGGAGAGCCAAAACAGGTGACCCTTCCCTTGCTTCATACTTTCGGCTCAACATCATCCCTCAGCAGCATTTCCCTCTGCAGAATTCCAGATGCATAATTCATCTTGTCAACCTGCAGCAAGAATCCAGAGGGGTGTGTGTGTGTGTATGTGTGTAATAAACTGGCTGAAATGTGATTTTGAACAGAAATGGGGTATGGAAAGATTGAGCACTTCAGCACTTTTGCTCAAAATAGTAGCCCTCTGAAACTACCTGGCATTTTTAAAAATACTTCGGCTTTGCACACTATAGTGTAAAAATCTAGTATTCAGCCATAATTGTGTGTGTGTACTAAACCATTTTAAAGTAGTATTTATATGGTTTCACATCCTCTCTCTCTCTCTCTCTCCCACTTCTCTCCCCCCCCCCCCCGTATTTTCCTTAAAAGAATTGCAAAAACTGTAAAAGTCTGCTGTTGATCATGTTTGGTCTACTAGCCAGCCGGCATATCCTAAGGCTGGGTTTTTCCTCAGATGCTAAAAATAATGCAAAACTCTTCTCCCCCCCCTCAGAGTTACCTTTGAATTTACATCATTTATTTATTTAATGCTTATATCACTCAGTGACAGAAATTCTGTGTTAAAATGCGTATAGTTCTCTCACAATTTCCCATAAAAAAATGGTTGAAAAACAAAACAAAACACAGGAGCCCATATCTCATCAGAGTTCAGTTTTTTACTATAAATTATGTAAAGGATCGATATAAGTGGGGTAGAGCCATAATCAAACTGCTCTATGAAAGATTCCTACACTTGTACAGGGATAGGATATTCACGCAATACATAATAATACGTTATGCCCTTAATAATAATTAAAAAAACCCAGAAGTAACCTGTGCCATATATTCTGCTGCACACAAACAAGATCCATTGAACATTTGCATATCATACTTTAATTAGTGGCAACTTGTGATAGCTGAATGTTCTATGAATTAAACAGAAACTTCTCTGCTATTTCCTCCCCCTTCCCTTACCACAGCTGAAGCTCTTTCTGTAGCGGGAAAAGATTTCAACTAAAGACTTTCCTCATAGACCTGCCAAAGTACATTTTTCTCTCATAGACCTGACTTGCAGTCGAAACTGATGTGAGAGTTTGTCATGGCTGTTTTGACATTCTGGTCAACCTAATCCAGGGATACAGTCCCTGTGGTTTGTCAATTATCCTACTAACCCTACAGCGAGAAGAACACTCCAGGCACAGAAATGTCAGCCAAGAATGGGGGAAAAGAATAATGTCAGCAACTTATAAGCAGGGAATTGGCGGTGGAGGAACATGGATATATTCCGGCAGCATGGCAATTTTAGCATTTTATTTTATTTGCAATCCACTTGGAATCAATACCTACACATATGCATGTGGTGAAGATAGATTCAAATATGCAGAACAAGATATAAGCAGATTTGTCTTAAAGGTAATAAGCATGTGGACATCACAGGTTGTGGGTTTTGATCTTTCTCTTATCAGCCATTGACCTAGAATGAATACCTTGAATGAATAACTTTAGACCCCTGTTTTTCTCCAGTATTTCACTGATGAAGAAAGTATTGAAAATGTATGGATGGAACTAGCAAGACAGCAGCAGCATCTTGGAATCATAATAGGCTAACATGTCAGATTCAAATGTGTCTCAACTAAGAAAAGGAAATGAAAATGCATGCAGAAGGTTCTGGCTGAGAAAAGCATGGAGAAAATGCATGCTTTATTCACCCACAGAACATACATGTGTAGTATTCCTGCCATTTAGAACAGGCATTTTCCAGTCTGGGTGAAATATTCTGGCTTCTCTCTAGATTGTAGAAATCCATCATCTTTTGTTGTGTTGGATGCAGCCTTCCTTTCCCAGCTCCTTATCTGGGATTCATCTAGAAATCATAGTTTTGATTTAGATGGTAGTGCTGATTAAAATTATATACATGCTTTGATTTGTTCTTCAACAACAAAAAGAATTAAAGATTGGATTGAAATCTCCAGCAGTATTTAAATGCCCTTGTCACCTCACGGTTAGATTATTGTAACGCGCACTACATGGGGCTACCCTTGAAAAGTGTTTGGAGACTATAGTTAGAATGCAGCCGCGGGAGCTATCGTGGGTGCACCTAGATACACCCACATTACACAAATTCTCCGCGAGCTGCACTGGCTTCCTATTGGTCTCTGAGCACAATTCAAGGTGTTGGTTATTACCTTTAAAGCCCTACATGGCTCAGGGCCAGGTTATCTTCAAGACCGCCTTCT
>JANHZT010003429.1:88651-98746 GCA_032468215.1 Stegonotus admiraltiensis | reverse complement strand
AGGAAGGAAGGAAGGAAGGAAGGAAGGAAGGAAGGAAGGAAGGAAGGAAGGAAGGAAGGAAGGGAGGAAGGGAGGGAGGGAGGGGAGAGAGAGAGAAGGGAGGGAAACGTATGATTTTAACTTTGGCCATGTATTGAGAAACATATGTTAGCATTTAACTATTCATTCTTTTGGAGAAAACTGGTTAACCCCTTAAGTGTTTTGCCCTAAAGGCAGACATTAAAGGTTAATTATAACCACATGGGACAAGCCCCATGAGAACCATGACAGCATTAAACTGCTACCAACCAAGCATGCAGGATGCACAGCCCTCCCAGGGAACCCCAAACACAAAAAGGATGCTGTCTCCTTGAATGAGTCCTGAGAAGTTAAAAACGTACACTGTGAAAAGGCACATTGCAAGTGCTCCATCCAGAGTGGGAAAAGCTTCTGGTGGAAGGAGAATTAGAGCAAATGAAAGCAACGGAGCACTGTGATTGATGTAGCAGAGGCAAAGAGGTCCCTCAACAGTTTAGATGCATTTTGCAATTGAAAAGCACATTTCAAAGAGGTTGTATATAGCAGATTGAGATATAATTTTCACTTTTTTAAAAATGACAATATAAATGGAACCTCATTCACCAAGCACAAAAACAGCTTCCCTGGGCATTTGATGTAAATGAAAATGTCAGCTAATAATGTTAAAATACTAAGAAAGTTTTTAAATTTACAGATCTCTTTCCCATGTTGTATGAGGGCTGAAAAAGCATTAACAGTCTGCAGATGGTCTCAGTCTTAAAATGTAATGCAAGGCATGTTATACAGATTTCCTTTCTTTCTTTTTTAGAAGGCTATTTAAGGCATCTTGAAATCTGTTTGAAACTTATTAAGTCTAGCTTAATAAGCGTGTTCAAGTTTGCATGTGATTGATTTAACCAGGGCATTGTAAGAAATGTGAGCAAAAAGGGGCTAGGACAGTAGAGTGTTCTTCCTTTAGAGATATAACTACTGGAAACCAGTGGGTAGCTGATTGTAAAAATGGCTTCCTGTCTTCCAAAGGCTACCAGACCTGGGCTCAAAATTCTAGACAACTTCTAGAAAGTGGTAAAGAATTAGAATATCTTAGACATCTTTGCATCCTCTAGTGGTCATCTTGATTCAGGCAGCAAAGGTGCCTGACTAAGGCTACTTTTTAGAAGTTGGGGGCTACACTTCTGTTTTTTTAAATATATATTTTGATCAAGATGATGAGTCTTAGGTTATTGAGAGTATGTCTGTCCTGGTTTATGGAAGATGAGAAACATGCAATGTTCCTTGTTTTGTTCCTAAAATGCAACCCCTCCCAAAAAATAATGTTCTACTGAGCATGATGTTTTGGGCATTGAAACCTAGAGTTGATCCAAGGACTACACAACTGGGGATGAGAGGCCAAATGAAGCTCATAAATCTCATGTTGCCTGTCCATATCCCAAAACTTGGAAGAGGAGAAGAGAGGATTGATTCGATCTTTATTCATAGTGTAACTGCCTGCTTCTTCCTCTTAGGTGACAATCTATTATATTTCCTGTCTGCACATAAAGCTGGCCCAGGACTTTACCAGATGCAAAGCAGAACTTCATCAGAGAATCAAATTGTTAATTATTGTTATGCTTAGACATTATTATTGCTGCAGTAACAGAAAAAGAAGCTTGTTTCTGTAGAAGCCATTCATAGACTGGCCACAAGTTCCAATTTATAATTTACAAGCAGCAGATTTCAATTTGAAGGATATTATATTGTTTGATGGTGTCCGTTTTTCAATTTTCCTGAAAGATAAAATACTTTGAGAAAAGATTCATCCAGCTCATAGATTCTGAATAGATAACTGTTTCTATATATAACAGTATTATAATCTGTATTACTGTATAAGTCTGTCTAAATTATTTAGGGGCCGTGTATATCCTCCTTTATGCTCCAGAAGCACATTATTTTAACAACCATATACATATGTACAAATACATAAATAATCATCATGATCTTCCTGTGGGGTAAACAAAATTATGCAAACTACTGAAATAACATTAGGTATGGTACACAAAAGAAATTAAAGGAAGGAGATAAGAGAGAAGAAAAGAATTGAAACTAGTTCATGCCAAGACCATTTATTTTCTATATACTACTAAAACTTGTTGTTATAACCTGTGTGAAATGGGTACATCATAGGGCAATAATGTTGGAACCAAGGTATCTCAAATAAGCTAACTTACACAATGTGCCCAAAAGTTGGAATGTGGGAGAATTGTGACTGCTTCAATGCTACTGGCTGTTGCTGTGCTGCTATGCTGTTGCCAAGGTCACCTGATCTTCATTTTCAATGTTCCATAACAGTTTCCCTAGGATGGGATGGGATGGGATGGGATGGGATGGGATGGGAGAGGATGGGAAGGGGAGGAAAGAGTTTTTTGCCTGCCCTTGGCCATTCTGTTTTTCTGTTTAGGTAAGGAAATATCTCTAAAATGATGACACAATGGGGCACTGGTTGTTTGGTACCTCCTTATACCTTTCTATCCTTGCAAGCTATCCTTTCTCCCATCACATCCACATACTAAGTCATACACTGCTTTTTTGTCTGTAAACTTTTCTTTCCTTGAGGATCTCATCAATTCAATCCAATCATTACTTTTTTGATCTTGACCCACCATATAATGGAGGAAAATAATTCAACCCTCATTCGTTTTCTTAAAACCACCCTAATCCACTCTTTTCATACTGGCCACTTGCTTTTGTACACAATCCAAATTCATTCAGTATCCTTTCATTCTTATCCTACCGTACATACTTTTTTCTTTTTTCACTTATTTCTTCAGTACAACATTCTCACTGCATTCAGTTTATTGATATATCCAACTCTGACCTCCGTATAACAAAGTGAGAAGAAACACATGTTCCCCAGCTTCTAGCTTTCTTTCACCATTTCTTCCTCACAATAAACCACATACTATCTGCCATTTTATTACCAATATGTGAACATTTTAACATATCTCTTCCCATTTTCTCATCTTTATTAAACATTCTTCCAAAGTACACAGATTCACATACTTGCTCTAGTTTTAAGCTAGTTATATAGTTTAGAGTTCTTTACTCAGTTTCCCTGTGAAACATAATAACCTTGGTCTTTGATATGTTAATTTTCAGATCCATATTCCTGGTTGAATCAAATATCTAACTTTCACTTCATTTCATTTGCATTCTTGGCCACCAATATAGTCTTATATGCACACAAAAATACACTCACATGCATAAATTCAACTAATACACATCTAATATCACCATAAGTATTCCTTTTCCAATTATACTTAAATATATTAAACAACCAAGGGGATATCACACATCATCCTCCCTGCTCACTAGTGAATATTTGCTAAGCATTTTATTTATTCAAATGCGTACTTTATCATGTTTTATCATTCCTATTGTATTCAGCTATCAACCCTCATATTTGGGCAAAACATAGTAATTCAAAGCAATTTATTTTATTATAAGCTTTCTCTAAACCAACAGGTGGAAAAGCATAATCTATTTTATAGAGTCCTGTGGAAAAACATCAGTAAGATAAATTACAAATCTGAAATGGAAACAGTGTTAGTTCTTACCAGGCAATGAAGAAAATAAAACAATTAAGAAGTAAAAATAATTAGTTCCACTGAGATATTGTAACTTCCAGATAATCTAATTCTTTAGTAGTCTAGATATAATACTTTGTTTGGTTGTTTTGAAACACATACAAAGATTAATTTCTGTCACTCCTGCAAGGATGAGTCTTGTCTCAGTAACCTTGTTGACTTTGTGACATTTATCAGAGAAGCATGGGGATACAGTGATCTAACAGATATTTTATTCTTAGATTTTCATAAAGCCTTTGATAAAATCTCTCATCAAAGACTGTTGAGCAAATGGGCTAAGAGGACAAATGCTGTCATGGACTCAAAAGTAGTTTAGAATTTCTTGAAAAGATAAACATCACTTAAAAGGACAGTTTTTAAACTGGATAAATATTCAAAGCTGTGTTAGTCAGCAATGGCTGTTGAGTTTGTTATTGTTAAGTTGTTTATAAATCATCTAGAGTTAGAGTTGTGAAGTTGCTTTATAATGCTAAGCTGTTCAAGGTAGTAAAATTTTTAAAGGAATTGTGAAACTTTACAGCAAATATACTTCGACATTTTCAAGAATTTACATTGTGAACCCAAAATTTCAGACTTGATATACACTGTATATTAATAGAGCTGGAGCGGTCAATAACTACAGAAGGATCTTGATCAATCTCTCAATGAAAATGTCGACACGATATTTAGAAAGGAAATTGAAAATAGCCTCCATAAGGTGGGACTTACTTTTGATAAAACCACTTGAGTATGGAAACAATGTGATATGCTTCCCTATAATTTTTTATATATATATTTGACTAGCAGTTCTGTAAAGAGAGGATTGGTTGAAAGTATTATGAGAAGCTGCTGCACATGTGCCATGCAAGGCTCAAAAAGCCTTGTCCAGCTGTCAGATGTTCCAGAAACAATCTCAGAAGACAGATTATTCAAAGCTGTATGGCCATTTCGTTGGGAAGAAGGATGTTTTTCTTTGTGAAAGACCTTCTTGGGTAGGTGTTTCAGACCTGCACAGTCCTATTTGAAAAGAATCAGAAAAGCAAAGCTTTGATATAAATCTGGGGTGAGATGTTGCAGAACTGGAAAAAGAGCCAAAAGGGGAAAGAAAAATATGCATGGGCAGAAAAGGTGGGGATATGCACGTGAATAGGATGAATGACCTGCTTGTATAAATAGATTGTGTGAAAAATGTATTTGAAAATGATGGATGAAGGGTGTATAGGAATGCATAAGAAAAGAACCAATAGTGTGTGCATAATGTATATCTTCTTTGGCCCTGGCCATTTTTTGATGTTCTCTTCCGCAGGAAGACTAAAGAGGACAAATGTTTTTAAAATAATTGTGTGAGAAGAATAGGTCAATATGGGAACTTTGCATGTTATTAGATACACAGCAGGGCAAATCAGAGTTTGGACTACCTATGAGTGAGAGACAAAATGAAACCTTGTACTTCTGAAATGGAAAATATGGTCCATTAATGCAAGCTTAGGCAAAGATAGTCATTTAACAGTAGCGCTTGAGAGAATAAACTCAGATGAATATGCTGCAAAATCTAGCAGAGGCTATTCTAATATTCCTGAAGAGCCAACCTAACTAGAACAAAGCAACTGGGACAATCTAAGGCCCTGGAGTACTGAGGACCAATACAGGATGGGTTTCATCTCTTCAGAACATCCGAATGTTATGGTTTGTAAACTAATCAATTCTCTTACCTAAAAATCTATAATATCTTTTTTAAAGATTTATACCAATATTAAAACTGTGTAAATTTTACTTAGTGGGGGGGAGGGGGGAAGGCAGTGATTATACAATGGAGAAAAAAAATGTATATAGATTATAGTGATTAAATAAACTGTGTGACCCTCCCCCAAAAGAAATCTATTTGACAGAATAAAAGAGAACTACAGTTCCATATATTAAATACTGATATCAATATTAATTTAATTCAATTTTTAAATGATTTTTAACATTAAATCCACACAAGTGCTGTAAGCTACCCAGAGTCATTTATTTGAGATGGGTTACTATGCACATTGAAATAATGAATAAATAAAAAATTAGAAACTTATTGCTTTCTCTTCTCATTTTTAGAACATAGTGGTCTTTCAAAAATATACATATACTGTGGATCCATTACTTAATATCAGGGGAGTAAGTTTCTGTCCAGTTACATAAAATTATCCTCTGCAGTGGCCCAGAATTGACAGAGCTAACATCTTCATGATATAATAGCTTCCATGTTTTAGGGATATAGTCAAACATCGCAAAAACCTTGATTATTTTCTTCCCAAAATTGGATTGACTTATGTAGTGATCTGAAACAATAGGACTGTAGTTGGCAAAGATCAGATCATGTAAGTTAACAGAACATTCAAATTTCTTACAAAGCAAAAGGAACCCAAATATAATGTCCACCTTTTTTTAAACATTCTCTAAGGTGATGAAGTAATATTATTTTTATGGACCAATTTCATTTTTAAATCATAACAAACATGTTTTACATTTCATATTACCCTGACCCATTAATTTTCCAGAATTGGATATTCAATTTTTCATTTCACAATTCAGATACATAACTAATATTAACTGTCATTTTACTTTTTAAGTTCTTATAAAATTGATTTCTGTTTTCTGTTCAAACACTGCATTTCTTAAGGATTCTAAAATTGCACCTATATTGGAGGCTGGTAAAACATCTGAACTATACTATTTAATTAATACATGTCTTATTTGCCTACCTTGCCAGGTGAATATTGTAGGCAAGTCATAGTCAACATGCAATCTCTCAAAATCTTTAAAACAACCATTTGAAATTGTTTAATTCAGGTCTGACTTGTTTAACCCACACATTCAATAATCTTATAGCTCTCAAGACTGGAAATAAAGATCCCCACTGAACATACTGGACCCTTCAAAAGTCTATGTATTAGGCAGGCATCTATATACCTAATGGACCCTATGACTCAAGGCCTTTGTATATATGAAATTACCTATCTGACATTGTACCCAGCCTACCCAATCCAACTGCACACACAAAAATGGCAGTTGAAAATTCCCTCCCTATTTACCAAGAAATATAGCAGGAGGGAATCCGAAAGCAGACATTCAATGTTCTTGTTCCTCTGGAACAGCATGCTCCTAATATGAGCTTGGCTCCCTCTCTCACTGTCTTCCAGAACCTTCTAAAATCTTTGCTGTTCCAGAAGGTCTTTGGAACCTGATTGATGAGGCTCCAGATATGCCAATGTCAGTGATAACACAATACTTCAGATCCATTGTTTTTCCATATAGATAGATAGATGAGAGAGAGAGAGAGAGAGAGAGAGAGAGAGAGAGATTCTTTGCATTGGCTCGTTGCTGCTATTCATTGTACTCTGTCTAGAGTATTTGAAGACTGAGACAGTTTATAAATTTTACAGTTAAGAGTAAAATAAATTTGGGGATAAATGGAAATGTATTATTTTTTATTATAAGGTATCCATAATTTAGAGTTTAGTCTCAGATAAATGAGTTTTGATTTCTAACAGAAAGCTCTTCAAAACTTGATTTTTTTTCTTATTTTTATTGAAATTATACTATTATTATCATGGGGAGGGGGAAGAGAAAAACTAAATACAAACTAAGATTGAATGTTTCAGAAACATAACTCAGGTACGTGTATATATTTCTAGAAATTTGGTTGAAATAATGCTACATTCTCCTCCATGATTAAAGCAGGTAACATCTCTGTGATTTGGCAAGTTTTTCTTCTCCCCCCCCCAATTTTCCCCCTTTATTTTAACTTTATCTTCATTAATTTTTAAGTTTAAACTTAAGGAAGCAGCACTGAATGCACAACTGAAAAGAATCAAGGTTATCCTTTCCAGGTCACAAACCACCTGTCTAATTTCAAATTCAGTTTAGTGAATGTTGGCAAAACAAGTGAATTCTGTCTGTCTATGTATCGAGCCCTCTGGTAAACCAAATGGACAGAAAAATCAAGGACACATGTTGCAAATCAAATAATTTCAGTTTACTATAAATAGAATATGTATTAATTTTACATCAATTTGTATAATACAGTAGTCCATAAATTAAAGACGATGTTATTATCTTGTATAATATAGGAAGTCAGGTAAAAACTCCACCATCATTAATTTGGCTTTTTGCATGCAATGTGCATGAATGTAATTGTTTATAGAATTTTGTATATAATATACATTCTTTTTAATGAAACTATTATAATAACATTTCTCCAGCAAATCAATTGGCAGTAGCTGATATGACAGGTTAAAATAAAAAGTAGTCTTGGCAGCATCTGAGAAAAACAGAATGCCATGATTGGGTTATTTGGTAATTATGCTAATTGAATAAATTCACATATTATTTACAAAATGTATTCTGCTAGTGTTGGTCTTCAAGGAGGAACAAAGAACTGTGAACATTGCTGAAACACTATTCTTCGCTCCAAATGTATAAAATCTTGTTCTGAGAGTGCCTATAGATTTCCATCACTTTTTCCTCATACCAGAAAAAAAATTCTCTCACACCCTTTCATAAAGGCTTTCTTCAAATACTAAATTATAAATTTAGGGCAAGATTTTAAGTGATCAAAATTTATTTATAAAAATTTATCGGCCATCCATCTTACCACAGGATAACTCTGGGCAAGTTATGAATGAAACTGCATCCAAAACTATAATTGATGGTATATCTCATTCAAGAAGGTATACTAGGAAAAATACTAGAACTTACTAGGACAGGACTTACTTCAGGCTTACTATACCTTAGTTATTCTATGAACTGATTTTACCCATCAGAATATATATGATATAATATTTATAATATTGATGCTTTCTTTTTCCTAGAGCAAATTTTTGTTAGCTAAAAAGCGACTTCTAGTTTTAATTTTTAAATTGGTTTTTTAAAAACCAATTTTAAGTGGCATGTACATGCACATTAAATTAAATACAAATTAAAGTGGCATGTACTGTATATACACATACACATACGTATGTATCTATGAAAGTATAAATTCCCTTCTCACCTTTATCTGCGTCTTCCAGTGGTGGGTTTCAATTTTTTTTTACTACCGGTTCTGTGGACATGGCTTGGTGAGCATGGCATGGCTTGTTGGGCGTGGCTTGTTGCGTGTGGTGGAGGAAGGATACTGTAAAATCTCCATTCCAACTCCATTCCAGGGGAAGGATGCTGTAAAATCTCCATTTCCTCCTGATCAGCTGGGACTTGGGAGGCAGAGAATAGATGGGGGCAGGGCCAGTGAGAATTTTTACTACCAGTTCTCCGAACTACTCAAAATTTCCACTACCGGTTCTCCAGAACTGGTCAGAACCTGCTGAAACTGACCTCTGGTGTCTTCCTCAATCTTTGGTTCTCTACCAGAAACCTGGAAGTCTGACAGGATCTTAACTATTCCTAGTACTGCACTCTTCTGAGCAAAGGGGTCTGGTGTTGTTCCTGGGATTCATTAGAGCCACTCCCCCAGTTTAGGAATAACAGCCCTGAGGTCTCCTACCACCATGGGATCCCTTGGACATTTACTTTCCACATTGTCTCTAATTCTTCCTTCAGATCCTGATACTTCTCCAGCTTTTCAAGCTCCTTCTTTATGATGTTGCTGTCACTTGGTACTGTTACATGTATCACCATGGCTGTCTTCTGGTCCTTATCTACTACCTCAATGTCTGTTGATTGGCCAGTATTTTCATCGCCATCTAGATCTGGAAGACCTATGGAAGTCTCATAGCATCTTAGCCCTCTTATACTCCATGAGCTTCTGTGGAATTGCCTGTCTGAACTTGACAAACACTAGCCCATATACTGTGCAGATGTTCCTGTACTCAATACCAGCTACTTGGTTGTGCCATTGGGTGTATGCTGTTCTTGTCTGCATCCTAGACTCTGCCACTATGGACTGCCTCTGAGGTCTCTCTTCATAATCTTCACCTTGGGTCCTGTCTAGACAAGTGCTTCTATGGATCTGGTGCTTAATATTGTTTTGTGAACAGTGTCTCAGTGCTGTCTTTTAGTCCAACTTATTACCAGTCACTGGTAATATTTCTCAATGTCAGGTTTCTTTCAATGGTACATCCCATGGAAGGTCTTGCCTTGCTGTGGCAATTTTATGCTTGAACTTCCTTCTGTGTCTGCTACTGCCTCAGGTATTCTCTCACAGTTCATCTTTGGGTGCCATTGTGTGTGTGTGTGTACAGTCATACACCTGTGCAGACATGTACACATGTGCAAAATGGAGGGGGAGGAGACATTTAAAAAAGAAAAAAGAAAAACAAGTGATGTGGACCCACCATTCAGTGACCTGAAGCATCTTCTACTAGCTTCTGGTGTCAGTTTTGAAAGACAATTTTCTTTTTTGCTTCTTAACTGCCACATAGTTGTTGTTGTTGGAGTGGTAGAAAGTTAGTCATAACAACATTCCATATTCAAGGACTTTTGCCTGTGTCTGATGGAGACTGCC
>JANHZT010003429.1:65533-76812 GCA_032468215.1 Stegonotus admiraltiensis | reverse complement strand
CTCCCCATCCAGATCCGCACGGCTTCCAGGCACTGGGACATCACATCAAGGGCATCGTTGGGGTGGTCCGGGGTGGAAATGTACAGCTGAGTATCAACAGCGTACAGATGGCACTTCAGCCCAAAACCGCGGATGATCTCATCCAGCGGCTTCACATAAATGTTGAACAGGAGAGGCGAGAGAACCAGCCCCTGCGGCACCCCACATACGAGGGGCCTCGAGGTCGATCTCTGTCCCCCTGTCAACATGAACTGCGACCGGTCAGAGACAAAGGAGGAGAACCACCGCAATACGGAATACGGAAGTCTTGACAGACTTCAACACTGGGCCCTATCTAACAAAATGAAATTCAATGATAAAAAAGTAAGGTTCTACATTTAGAGAAGAAAAGCCAAATGGACAGGTATAGAATATTTGGTACCTGGCTCAATACTAGTAATTGTGAGAGGGATTTTAGAGTCCTAGTGGACAATCACTTAAATATGAGCCAGCAGTGTGCTACAGCTGCCAAAAAAGCCAATGCAGTCCTAGGCTGCATTGACAGAGGGATAGAATGAAGATCATGTGAAGAGTTAATACCAATTTATAATACCTTAATAAGACCACACTTGGAATACTGCATCCAGTTTTGGTTGCCACAATGTAAAAAAGATGTTGAGAATCTAGAAAGAGTACAGAGAAGAGCGACAAAGAAGATTAGAGGACTGCTAAATCATATAAAGCTAAATCATATAAAGAACAGTTGAAGGAATTGGCTATGTCTAGTTTAATGAAAAGGAGGACTAGGTGTGACATGACAGCAATATTCCAATATCTGAGGGCTTGCCATAAAGAAGAGGTTCAATCTATTCTCCAAAGCACCTAAAGGCAGGACTATGAATGGAAACTAATCAAGGAGAGAAGCAATCTGGAACTAAGGAAAAATTTCCTGACAGTTAGCACAATTAATCAGTGAAACAACTTGTCTTCAGAAGTTGTGAATGCTCCAACACTGGAAGTTTTTAAGAAAAAATTGGATAACCATTTGTCTGAAGTGGTGTAGGGTTTCCTGGCTGAGAAGGGTTTGGACTAGAAGACCTCCAGGGTCCCTTCTAACTCTGTTATTCTGTTAAATTATTCACCAGCTTTATCTGTTATTCTGTTAGTTGGTAAGTTAGTAAGACAGTTGTTAAGTGAATTTGGTTTCCCCATTGACTTTGCTTGTCAGAAGGTTGCAAAAGGTGATCACATTACCCTGGGACCCCGCAGCCATCATAAATGTGAGTCAGTTCCCAAGCATCTGAATTTTGATCATGTGACCATGGGATGCTGAAATTGTGGTAAGTTTGAAAAATGGTCATAAGTCACTTTTTTCAGTGCTGTTGTAATAGCAATAACAATTGCAATAGTACCTAGGCTTATATAGTGCTGTATAGTGCTGTATAGCACTCTCTGAGCAGTTTACAATCTCAGTTTATTGCCCCTACCAATCTGGGTCCTCATTTTACCAACCTCGAGCCGGTCAGGATCGAACTCCAGACTGTGGACAGAGTTAGCCTGCAATACTGCATTCTAGCCACTGTGCCACCATGGCTCCTAACTTTGAACGGTCACTAAATGAACTGTTGTAAGTTGAGGACTACCTTTTCTCCTTTTTATTGTGCATTTCTATTGTTTTCCATTATACAGTATATCTGAACAATGTATCATAGAAAACAATGGAAATGCACAATAAAAATTTCCTTTCCACAGAGAGGTTCATCAGGTTCTAGCAATTTCAAATTTTGCTGATTTGCTGACATGCGGAAGCCTAAAAAGAAGGGGAAAAAGGCAAAAGCTATTCGCAAATTCGTTGCATGTATTTTATGCACATATATATTTTTCACATATCCTAAATATTTACAAAATGGGGAAAATGTAACATTTTTACAATACTTCAAGCTTATTGGTCAAATCTGATAATTCATGGCATTAATAATTTAATATAGTAGTCTGTTAAGTAAAGCTTATAATATTATTTTGCCTTTGTTCTCAGTATATATAACTGAGACTGCAATCCAGCACCCATTTATCTGGAAGTAAGCACTACTGAATTCAGTGAAATTTATTCAGAGTAGGGAACAATGACTCATACTGTGAGATACTTAGATAGGATTCAGGGGAGAGAACTTTAGTCACTCAGTGTAGAAAAGGGCCAGCTTTCAGTCAATTTTTCCTCTTTCTAGCTGTCTTTTAAATTACAATTTTATAGATATTATTGTAATTTCACAGTTCTAGGAAAAAGGGATGTCAGAAACCAGAATGCTTTGCTTTATTTGTACCCAGGCTGACGTCAATCAATAGCAGAGTTATTCCCATTT
This sequence comes from Stegonotus admiraltiensis, assembly GCA_032468215.1. Lineage (NCBI taxonomy): Eukaryota > Metazoa > Chordata > Lepidosauria > Squamata > Colubridae > Stegonotus > Stegonotus admiraltiensis. Next base: position 74,473 of record JANHZT010003429.1, on the reverse strand, counting down.
CCCAGTGCCCTGTCAATGCACTTCAACCGGAGCTTGTTGAGAGTCTTTCTTAATTGACTCCACCGAAGCAAATCCAATTTCCTTGTACACATATGCTAAGACAGCTAAATTTAAACCTATTTCTGTTCCATTCTGTGGGGTCTACTCTGACACACATGACAGAATGAGATCACCTGAGTGTGCTTTATGTCTCATCTTAAAGAACCTTTAATTGGAATGATTTCCTGCCATTGTTTCTGAATGATATTAAAGTGATATCCTAGAGGTGAAAACAAATATGTTATTAGACCCACATCATCCACAACCTTGAAAAATGCCACTTTTACTTTTACTGCCAGGTTTGATTTATGCTCAAGATGTAAGTGTCAATAACTTGTTTTTGATGGGCAAAATACTGCCAGAAAAAAATGGATCTAGTTGAATGTTAGGCTATAAAGTAGGTAAGAAACATAATTCAGATGGGCTTCACAACACTTGTCTCTCATATGATACACATCCTTTCCATTTCCAATTTCATTGGAACAAGGCGAAAAAATGGTTTCCAATCTATCCCGCCTCATAAAAATAGACCTGTGTTTAATTCTTCAAGACCTGAAATTATCTTTTAGATATTGTCATCCAGTCACCCAAGGCAAACATCTGTGGACAAAGTAATAAAGAAATCTTGTAGGTATAGCAATTTCTAAAGCATTGCTATACTTTTTGTTTTAATGGCAACATTCAAGGTATTAAGGAGAGGCTAAACATATTGATAATAACAAGCGACTGGTATGAAAGTATGTGCATTTGTGCAGTTTACTTCCTATATTGCTGCAATACATTATAACTATGGCCAATTTTGCAAAACGAATAGATGATTATTTTCTCTGTGAAGGAATCAAGTTCTAGGAAAGCTAATATGGTTGCATGTTTGGGGTCACAATAGCAACACAAAAAAAATCAAGACGACTGCTCTCACACAATAGGATTATTCACACAAAGCAAGAACACATGCAACAAGATATGTTAATAAAGTTTTCTTACCCTTTTCTAGTCATTTACAATAAGCTCCAGTTCACCACGGTAGCAGCTTCTGAACCACATTCATCTCAAAAGGCATTTTTATAGGATAAATCCTACTTATTCATATGCCAACTTCTAATTATTGAGTAGGGAGATTTCTGAAAACAGTTCAACAATTGTTGGATTCTCTGTATGTTTTCTTTTAATGTAGGGCAGAATAATATCAAACCTATCATATTATTGCTACAACTATGAGGTCTCAAAATATATTGCTTAATGCTTTGGAAGATTCTCCTCCCTCCCTCCCTCAAAATCACCAAAAGAGAAAACTATTATAAAGAGGACAGAACTAAACCATGCATGGATCATTCAACATATCATATACTGTACATACTATGAAATCCCCATCCATCCACAGATCTTTCGCACAGGCATACAAAGGTAAACTCTAATGTCGCAATTTGTCCATAGAAATGGGCAGCTGTATGAAAATGGCTTTGTAGTATCAGTATTTCCTGGGAAGGAAAATTCTACCATTCATATAATTGTGTCACAGTTTGGCCCACCAGTACTTCTCCTGAGAGACAAGGTTATCATGAAATAGATATAAACCAAAATGGATTCTTCATTCAACACTCATTCATTCATTCATTCATTCATTCATTCATTCTAAGTTGTTTCATTTACATCCCACATTTTGTATGTTTAAAATGTAACCGCCCACCTCTGGTGATCTCAGAAAAAGATGTGCATGCATAGACAAAAGATCAAAAAGGTCAGAGGGAATAACTCCAGTCCTTACCAAAAACCTGTGCTGAACAACTGCTCCCCATCTTCACCCAGATCTTTAATAAATCACTGGAGATGTGTTATGTTCCTTCTTGCTTCAAACACTCTACCATCTTCCCAGTTCCTAAGAAACCCTCCATTATATAAAATCTGTATAAAGCCTTACTTTTTTCTTTTTTTCTTTCCTAAGTGTAAAACTTACCTTTCTTTCCTAAGTGTAAATCCTTACTTTTCTCTACATAGGAGGAGGAGCCCTTCTATTCTACCACCTCTTACTATATTTAACAGCACAGTGTCAGCAATAGAGTCCTTCAAGTTTTAGGGTTCTATAATCTCCCAGGACTTGAAATGGACACCTAACAGTAGAACCATCATTAAAAAGGCACAACAAAGAATGTTCTTCCTGCGTCAACTCAGGAAGTTCAGACTGCACCAGGAGCTATTGATACAGTTTTACAGAGGAATTACTGAGTCTGTCATTTGTACTTCTACAACTGTTTGGTTTGGTATGGCAATCAAACAAGACAGGTACAGACTCCAATGAATAGTTAGGACTGCAGAAAGAACAATTACAACTAGCCTGCCATCCATAGATGATATTGAGTTGCTGAAGAGTTGGCTTGTTTGTGGTCCCATCAATTAAGTAAGTCTTCTCTGTTTCCGCATTTGCCATTTGGAATAACTTCCCTTCAGAAATTTGTACACCCCCCACCTTAGCAACCCTTAAAAATTCTGACCTTGGGTTAGGATGGTTGGAGGGGATATGTGAAAAAATGATATATTGTTCCATCAGATAGATAGTTGTTTTAATACAACGTTATTGTTTTAACTTGTGGAGTTGGGTGGACTAGAAAAGAGAGAAAGATGTGTGTGAGAGAGAGAGACAAACAGTGACAGATGGAGAGATGGAGGGAGGGGGAGACAATTTACGTATATCTGTATTTCTTATGAGAAACAATGTATGCCATATACAGATTTCAGTCAGTACATTAGATTTTGAAATGGAACAATGTGGAGTAATTTGCAGATCTGTCAAGTAGAAAATTATGATTCCTCCAGCTCCAAGTGTTAGGCTGACATTTGAGAAGGATCATAACTGAAGCAATTGCTGCCTTACAACTGCTGGGAAAACTTGAAACATGGGTCAACCTGTGGAGAATGAGGGGATTTGTTGGATAGTGGTGGCACATAATGAGACTACCCATTTTCATTGCCAAACCAAGAAGAGAATTATCTTTTTTCCCTTCAGTCAGTTGAACATGATCTGTAAAGGAGAGATACAAGAGATTTTAATAAATAATTATACACATACATACAGTGTCCAAATACAAGAAGACTTTTATTGCTCAGCATTGGGGAGAGGTAGCTAAAACTAAAAGTCTGAGTTGTGGCTTTCTGAGTTACACCAATAAGAGGCACCAAACAGTCTCCACTTCACTTTCCTTCTTGTCCAATACTGGAGATATTCAACGACATTGGGAGATTGATGGTTCCATTTAGAGCTGATTTTTGACCCTATCATGTTCCCAATAGTATCAGTGAGAGGAAATGATAAATGTGAAGTAATTACAAAACTCTGGATTCTCTGCTTCAAAATGCATATTACCTTTCTTCTGGGTTAATCTCATCTCATTGGGAATACAGCAAGGTGGTTTAAGGTGATGAGACTGGCATTCTTTCTGCCCTGCTCTGTATAGAAATTGAGCATGATAAGGGTTTTGGATTAATTAATATGTGTAGTTTGCATATATTAGTGCAGTTTCTTTTGGGCTTTGTGAAAGTGAACACTGCAAAGTATGCTTTTTGCAAGATGCTAGTTTGAGCTTTCAGGAGGGAGAAGTAAAAACTGCTGACAGAAAATCATGAAGAAATTTAGGATTAGAGCACTGCTGCTTTTCTACCTAGCCAGTAAATAAAAAGTACCAGGAAGGACTGTAAGATTTTTTTCCTCCCAACTCAATGTTTTCATATGAAAAAGTGACTTATGGTTTGTCATATTTTTCAGCTACCAGAAATGAGCCATTTCTGTAGGCAGTTCAGCAGAAGAAAAAGTTCTAGAAGAAAAATGTATTATGAGGGGCTCCTGACTCTGAGAAAGTGATTTCACTAGATCTGGCTTCACTAATGAACATGGGGGCGAATGTAATAATAGTAACTCTCAACCCGATCCTTCTACTGAAGCACAACTTTCTCTGTTATTCTTCCAGTTTCCAATTTTTTTCATGTAAGAAACTTCTTGGAAAAGGGTCAGAGAATCATGGAAAGACAAAGTTATTTTGATTTTTGCGGTCTGCTCTGCCACTGTCAGCCTCTGGCTTGGTTAGTCTTCCAATTAGTGTGACTCAATCTGGAAAGAGCTGTAAGAGACAATAATCCCTGGTAGATCCAAGAGATTTTTTTCATTGTAGCATTCCTTGTTATACCCCAAGCTATATATAACAGTAAGTAAATACAGTAGTTCATGTAAGTATATATTTTGAGAAACGGGTTTGAAACATAAGCATATGTCCATATATTACATATTGTGCTACAATCAACACATATTAATATCATACATAGAGGTTCATAGCATAGACACACACAGGACACAAAATAAAACATGCAAAACAAACCAACCATACCGGATAGTCTAACACTCATCTGAAAAACAGAACCCAAAGCAAAGAGGTTTTCATATAATATCAGAAAGGATTACAGCCAGCATCTCAACTGCTAGATTGGCACCCCATTCACATGGCACTTGGGTCTCAAACCTGGACTGCTGACTTTCCAGCTGACAAATTCAATGTCTTAACTGCTGAGCCACTGCACTATCCCTCCAAAGACTTGGCACATAAAAGAAAAGACACAACATGCTTTATTTGGACGGAAGGAAAAGTACAGGGTGAGTACAAAAGCATGGCATTCTTTAATGGGAGGCTCAGCTGTAATTCTTTAGGTACTCTGATCCTTCCAGTGAAGCACAAGCAGTAGATGCCACTGTCAGGCATAGGAGCAGAGTGGTTGTTGGGGAAATTTAGCATTCATCATTCCTACTAGCAAAAAATTGATCTAGTTCGGAATGTATTTAAATTAAGCTTCATTCAAATCAGAGCACCAACATTCAGTTATCCCATCCTCTGTAATGCGTACAGAATACACTGATCAATGAGTTAGTTGACTGCAAAGCCAGAACTCATAGAGACTGGAAACCAAACAAACCACAAACAAAAATTTAATTTGTATCTCACTTCTGCCACTGCAACCCAGTCCAGCCACAATCAAAATTAACTACTGTAATAAAAACTGGCAACCAAGCTTGACAGCAATAACATTAATATACATCATGATATATTTACAGTCAAATTTTTTGTTTTTTGGCTTACACCTGTAAATATGGTCTGATTACATGCAGAATCTGCCATATATAACGAATAGCTTAGGATCTAAGATAAAGAATTGCAATACAATTGGTGAGAAGGTAGATTGTCACCCTGAACCACATTTACTTCAGGAAATCAAGATATTAGCCAGATAGTAAAGAATCATGTTACCTTTTGGATGGGTTAGATGTTGAAGTGTTGGGTAATTATAATTACCAAAAATTATTTTTAAAAAAACAACAAAAGACTATGATGTAGAAACCATAATGATTACACATGATATAAATTCTATCAATTATTTTAGTTGCCACACATTTCTTTAAACCTTGAAGATGAGCAGACGAGGGAATCATCAATAAAAGATAATAATATGACAGGTAGGTCCTGCTTTAATATCACAAACATTTCAGAAAGTGTCCCTTGGATCTCTGATGCCAACAGAACATATTTAACCTGTTTTGGAATGTCTTGCTTGCTTCTAAATTTAAAACTACAGTTTAGGGGTATAGTCTGTACTTTCTCTAGGGGTACAATTGTCATGTACATATTAATGTATGCAAATAAAAACAGGTTCTGTAGTGACTATTCCTCCAATGTTTAGATTCTCTAATTAGACCCAAGCAATTAGCTCAGAAAAGTTTTATTCTCTTTTTTTAGCTCCAAAAGGCCTTCTATTTTCTCTTTAAAACACAACTTATATTTCAATTATTGCTTTAAAAAAAATTAGCGTAAAAGAGTAAAAGTTACCATCCCTATCTTGCCCATTAATTGCTTCCTTCTTGTCACATACTATTTTAGATGGCAGCCACTTGAATTTTTATAAGCACATAAGGATAGTTACATTGTTAATAAAATTGAAGCATCCCCCATCATTTTGACACTTTAAATCCCTTGTTACTGATTGATATGACTAAGGAATGAGCAGTAACTGGCCTTTGCCTTTTTTAAAAAATTAATAAATAAAGGAAACTCTTTCGATGTTGAAATTGTTGCCCTAGCAGAACATGCCCTAATTACCATAGTGGTAATGGACAGAGGAAGATAAGGCAGGAGACAAAGTGGACTACACTCAAGGAGCACAATCTCTGTGCCTTGTACCTTGTCTCTTGGGTTCTGCACCAATGCTTCATCAGTGGACCTTCGGAGGATCAATCCTTTGATGGTGGCTGCTGTTGACAGGTCAACCTTCTAGTAAAGATTCCCTCACTCAGGATCTAATTACAAATAACAGGGCTGACCTGGCTTGCATCATGAAAGTCTGGATGAGCATGAAGGACATGTTTCTTCTTGGAAGTATGTGAGCTACAGCTTGGATGTGGCATGGAGATTCCCAAAGCAGAGGCAGAATCCAAGCTTTCTGAAGTGCTGCCCGACAGGTGTGAGACCCTGTTTGTACCGTTGGGCTCTAGGCATGGTTGGGGTTGATAACAGTCTCCTTTTGGGGAAGGTTATTGAGAGAGTAGTTGGTATTCAGCTTCAGAGGATCCTGGATGAAGTGGATTATCTGAACCCTTTTCAGAGTCTGGGTTTTGACTGGGGTACAGTGTTGAAATGACATTGGTTGTGCTTGCTTATGACCTTTGGATTGTTCAGGAAAGAACAGGAAGCTTCCAAGGACTCAGTTATTTGCTTGATTTTAGCGCTTTAGTGCAGGGGTCCCCAACCCCCAGGCAGCAGCCCACTATGGGGCCATGGCCTATTTGCAATAGGGCTGCACAAGCTTGGTGGCCTGGCTGAGGGGGAGAAGGAAACTGGGCCGCATGAGCAGTGGGACGGTATGCACATGTGCACATCTTAATTGATCAAGCTGCATGCATGTGTTGGTCTGTTGTCACAAAGTTTGGGGATCACTGCTTTAGTGGTTTAGATTTTTACAAAATCTGTGCCTGATGGGCATCTTCTGGTTTGGAGGATTGGGAACTGTGCATGCCTGCCCAAATATTTGATCCAAATGTCATCCATGGGTTCCCCCTTTCCTGGAGAATATCAAACAGCACAGAAACCAACAATGCCAGACTAATCAGTCCATTAGGTAGAGCTTAAGGCACTATATGGATGAGCTGAATATCACCACTGAAAATACTTAGCATTGCTGCAGAACAGAAGAAAGTTATTCAGACATTATGTCTCTCCTCTTCGTACTTTTTGACTTATTGGAACAAACATTAGGTGAATGTCACAACTACACGAAGTGTGAAATTTCCTGTATAACTCACAATGGTTCCCCAGCCACTGAACATTCATAGGTCTCATCAATAATTCTCCTGAAATAATACTGAGAAAGTTACAGGAAGCACATGCAAAATCAGACCCTTAAAACTCACAAGATTTATTCACATTAAATATTTTAGTAATTTTTTTAGACTTAAAAAGTGTAGCTTTGGAATAGACCTTGGCAATAAATAGTACCAAAATTGCAGCATAGTCAGATCTCAATCTCACAGATTTATAAATTATGATTGCCTGATCCAAATTCAGTGTCTGGATCTTCATACAAGATGTGCTAGTAAAACTCTTCCTGACCAAGTAATGTTCCAGATGCCATAACATATACAGAAGCATCACAAGCCTTGTTCATGTGAGATGGTCTTCATAGCATCATTGCTTGCCAGACATTGCTTGCCACTTCCTCTTCCATCCCAACAAGTACAAGAAGGAATCGACAAAGACAAGCTATAATTGTTTCATGATTGGTGATGTCAGTAAGTATTCAGAATTCTAACAGTGTAATTAAAACACAATGTCTCTAATAATGATATTCAGAGTGAAAATTTCCCAAAGCCACAATTGCAGTTTCTATGTTCAGATTTCTCTTGAGTTCTCATAAAGAAAAGTTTATTTTTGCAGGAACATGGTTTTTTATCATTGCAAAAAGCAACCCAAAGTAAATGGCTGTTCAATAACATAAAATTAATGTTAGTGAAACCTTTCACTGAAACTTTTAAAAGTTCTGTTTAAATGCATTGTTTGGTGTCCATTAGTTCTACTCATTTAAATGAAATGGTAATCCATCCAAAGCCAATACAAATTGCTGCCAAACATAATGCACAGAGCCAGTTTGGGGTTGTGGCTAAGATACTGGACTAGCACCTGGGAGGCCATGAGTTCTAGTCCTCCTTTAGACATGTAAACTACCTAGGTGACTTTGGACCAGTTAACTTTCTTTCAGCCCAATCCATTTCACAAGTGCAGGGAAAATAGGAGAGAAGAATATTAGGTAAGTACAGCAACTCAAGTTGACCCAAAATAAAGATAAGATAAAAATTTAATAATAAATGCTGCAGAAATTCAGGTTTGATTATTAATGCTAGTACACATGAAATCTCACAGTTGAAGGAAGTGCCCCACAACTGAGTTAAAAAGAGTTGCTTTCTATCCCCTAAATGTTCCTTCCCTCAAAATCGTTAACCATCTTTTTTAAAGTCTTTCTTGAAAACTAAAAAGGGAATCCTTCAATCCACTGTTAGTATCCCCAAAAACCAATAGCATACAGATCAGTTACTGTATATATAATGTAAATGATAGAGAGAAGGGATGTCAAATCTTTCAAACAAATGCTAAGTCACAGTATGCTTGAGCTTCAACTATTTCTGATGTGAATATCTTTTGAGGACTTTACAAACAAAAATAGACACGTTTAAGAAAAGGGCATATAAAATTAATATAATAGAGAAATTGTATATATAATAGATATACAGCAGAGAACTAGATATTTATTTATTTATTAGTTTGATTTATATGCCGCCCTTCTCTGGAGACTCAGGGCGGCTTACAATGCATTAAGCAA
>JANHZT010003429.1:10759-26412 GCA_032468215.1 Stegonotus admiraltiensis | reverse complement strand
AGGGGCGAGAGAACCGACCCCTGAGGCACCCCACAAACAAGGCACCTCGGGGTCGACCGCTGCCCCCCTGACAACACAGATTGCAACCGGTTGGAGAGGTAGGAGGAGAACCACCGTAGGAGGGCGCCCCCCACTCCCAGACCCCTCAACCGGTGCAACATGATGAGCTATAATTGAGCTATAATCCTATTCTCCAGTTTAATGCATGATCCATTATTACCATAGTACACCTAAAATAATATCCAAAAAGACCATATTTATATATAAAATATTGTATAGCTCAGCAGGATCATCAGTGAAAGAAATTGGACTGCACATGGCTATCCCAATCTGCTTCTATATTTGCAGGCAAGAATTGGAGCAGCCATGGTCATCTGAGTTCTGTTTAAAACCAGCACAATACTTTCCAAAGGGGCACTTTTTCCTCCAGAAAAATAGTGTGGGTAATCAAGATAAGAAGCCATGTGGAGGAATTGCATCTAGCTGTCGCCAAAATATTTCAGTCTCCACCTGATTTCTTTGGTATCCAAAACGGAAGAGCACTTCTTAACTAGCAGGTATTACTTAGACAAGGAACTGGTTAAGACAGTGATGGCAAACCTTTTTGGCACCGAGTGCTGAAAAGGTTACATGGAAACACACGCATTGTACACTTGTTGGGTCCATGCTCCAGAAAAGCCAAATTTCCAGGTTCTAGTACATATGCCCATCTGATAATCAGCTGGCCGGCACACATGTGCACACCGGTTTTCAGCACTGCCATGCACACAAAGGATAGCTGATTGCCAGAAACCTGAAAGACAAACAGGCAAGGCCGTGCGTGCCGGGCAACATGGCTTCACATGCCACTTTGGGCATGCATGCCATAGGTTCGCCATCATGGAGTTAAGACAACTGATACAATAAACCCTCAATTTAATGGTCCTAGATTTCATAGACTTTGGATATCAGGGACTAAAGCTACTGAAACCAAGACCAATACAATTGACAGAAGCTACTATCCAGTAACTTCTCTCCCTGCTCTCTAGTCAGATTATGCAGTCCCTACTCCTGAAGACTCCAGAAATGATACAGGTGCAAGGGGTACTTCCTGTTACTGCCCTTGATCATCATCCCAGCAAGAGCTACTTGATCATCATCCCAGCAAGAGCTACTTGAGAGACAAAGCTTAATTGTGGTTTGAAGCTCAGTCACCATTAAATGGATGTTTAACTTTAACAGACACCACTTCCCCTTATTAGTCCTTTACCTCCGGTACTGGCACTAAAGACACCCTTGTGCATAATTCCACTTAGAATTCCCTGCAAAAACATTTTAATATTTGAAATTTATTAAATATAATCATTCAGGGACCTGCTAAGTGATGGGTATAGATTACATCATTGGTCTTGGCAGCCAAGTGAGCATATGCAAAGTTGGTGAGCCTGTGTTGATATTCTATCTACTTTTCTTCTTTTTCTTTCTTTTTTTTTTGTACTTGCAACTGGCACACACACACAGAGAGAGACAGACTTGAACACAGATATTCAATAGCTTTGTGCAGCACACAATTTGCACAATGGGCTGTAGTGGCCCTGACGTGTTTTGACAGTTTTTCTCTTTGATTCTCCTGCAAGCAGAGAACTAATGGTATGCTGGATTTAAATCCACCATGTCTCCTGTTGAGAAATTCTGATGGGCATGTTCATCACCCCATTCATCTCTGCCATTTGGAACAGCTTTCTAGCAGATTTTAATAGCTCCGGTCCACAATACGAGGACCAAGTTTGAATAGTCACACAAGATACTGTTTCTTTTTCCTGTCCTTTAGGATAACCCATTAGGTTTGTCGATGTGAATCTCTTCAGGTAAAAGGCTCCAATTTCATATCTTGTCAGACAGATAAATGGAACCATGATTTTGTCACTCACTGTCTGGTACAGGAAAATAAGATGCAATGATAAGTTTCTACAAAACATCTGCCTAGTCCACAGACTTTAGAAAAACCCTGCATCTTCTTTCATTTTGATTGGCAACATCGCCTTTAACTGGACATCTTTTTAACTCTTGCACTCTGAGGAAGAATAATAAACATATTTTGTCCTTTTCACTTCACCCATGCACACAGCTCAGAAGCTTTTAAATACTGGTAGCTCCATCATCTTTTTCCCACTGCATACCCATCCTTTTCCATTTGCAGTGAAACTAAGGTTTGCAAGTCAGTCTTCACGCAGTCAGTCTTCATGCAGTTCCTCTTTTATGTTCCTCTCTCCAACGGGGGAATATGGAATATGGAAAGATATTAAATGCTTGATTATGAAAGCTACTACATCAACCCCTCCATCCATTACTGCCTTGATCTCAGATAGCTTGGGGTGCAGGAAAAGAAATCTGAAGAATGTGCAAGAGAAATCAGAAGTATTTTTTTCCAAGCTTACGAAATGCCCCAGTAGACAAGATTTCCTTGGTGCCTACTTTGCAGGAGAGAGAGAGGAATATCTCTGCCTGCCAGCCCTAGTAAGTCATGACTAGAAAGAAAGGGATATCATATGGATTCCTTCCCAGTGCTGTACCAGCTCTCATTTGCTGCTTGCAACTGAAACATGGGGCATTTAATGATTGTTTTGAGGGGAAAGAAGCACTAGATTACAGCTAACAGTCATTAAAACTTGTATCTGGTTTGTTTGCAGAATCCCAGAACTGCCTGCCTACTAATATGTTGTGAGTTATGCAGACTCCAAAGCCTAGGCTGTGACTCATTTGCAGAAATAAAATTAAAAATAAAATTGAGAAGAGATTTGACATAATTGATGCAAATCAGGAATGGAAATGTGCCTTCCAAATTGGCAATGTTCCTACAAAATACAATTCTCTCTGAGAGAGGGGAAGTAAGCCCCAGTGGTATTGATCTTTGCCTGTTTTCCCCTTAAACTCCTCTCCCCCACCCCCACCATCATTAAGTGGCACCACAGCTTTCTCCCCCCCACCTTCCTTGAGACTCATCTGGTCAAGTGGAGCTCTTTCCCCTTATTTGCCTGCGCCAAGCCATGAGCACTAAATGAAGCGAGTAATTTGGTGCATTGTTGGAAGAGAAGGGGGGCAGCTGACAGTGAATGGTGTCAGCTGCAGAGGCAGCAGAAAAAGCCGACATCTTAATAAAACAGCCTCAGGCAAAATCCCATTAAAGCCTTCAGAAGCTTGTTTCCCTGCAGTTGAGCAGGTAGGCATCGTGCACTGCATGGCAGCCCTGAGTGCTCTCTGGGAGCCCGGTTCAAAAAAAGTGCTTTTTCTCTCCCCCACCCCCAAATCCGCTACCAGTCTAGTTCCTCAGAGTCATTTGCAAGGCAGACAGGTTGGGGAGGCGGAGGGAGAACACCTTGATGTGCAGGACTTGGGCAGTAGCAGGCATGGAGAGTGAGCGGTGGTTGTCCATTACGGTATAGCCCAGACCCCAGGCTGACCTTTGGAAAGGAGAGGGAACATTTGAGGACAGCAACAGAATGATAATGAGACACCAAGCGCCATCAGATCTCATTGTTTCCTTGCCATGGACAGTGTGCACCTGAGTTCCAAGAGATTAGCACTTCCTTATCAAGGTGGCCCTCAGCTTCACACGCTGAGTGTGTGGATAAAATACAGGATAAAATAAAAAGCAGAGAAAGCTGAAACTCTTCCTGAGTTTGTTTAAGTTTCCAGGCATGTAATAGTCATGACCTAAAAAGTAGCATATCAGTGAAGATGTGTGATGAAATGGCGTATGAATTGCAATTTGGAAACTGCAAACAATTTTTGGTCAGAGCAGCAGAAACAAGCTTTAGAATAGAGCAGAAGCTTAAGGGATCAATCCATTCCTCCCCCCATTACTGATCAGCCTAATTATCCAAATTTGTCCATGAAAATGAATTTTTTCTCTCTCTTAATTTCTTCTCTGGGAAGCTGAAGATGATTAAAGCATGTTTTAGGTTGTTTAGGGGCTGTCTCCATTCCCTAAACTGCGCCCTTAGTTGTTTCAATAAGTTTTTATGACTGCAGAAATCTTAAACAGACTGTGCATATGAAACACTAAGTATTTGGGATGGGATGACTTCCAAGAACATTGCTCAGACAACTGGAATTGCTTGTAGCTCCTTGAAAGGCCCAGGATTGTTTGGGTGTAAACCTCCTGTTCTCTTGCATCTCTGCTGCTAAATTGCTGCAATTCTACAATGCTCAGACTTCTTCAGCGACAGAATTAATATTTTCCCAAGCAGATACGCTAGTCTGGTTATTTCTCTCTCTCTCTCTCTCTCTCCCTCTCTCGCACGCACACACAGATATATACATACAGAAATTTCCCCATATTCTCTTGTGGATAGAGCTAAGCAGGATAACTGATATATAAAGGGGTATCTAATATCTGCGTTTCAAAAGTAAATACTGTATGTATGTATGTATGTATGTATGTACGTACGTATGTATATAATCATAATAATCAATAAATCATAATCAATTAATAATCATTCTGCCTTGATCACAAGACTAGCAAGAAAAGTTGGAAAATATCTGTGCGGTCAGATTAGCTATCCTTGTTGGGAGGCAGCGCTATATAAATATGCAGTCCAATGAGGCCCACTCACTAGTTGTGCCCTCCTGTGCCATGCTGATGGGGGAGAGGGGGACACAGGGGATACCCCCCTTCATCCTTACACTATAAAAGCTACAATTTGCTTTCCACCCAACCCTGCTGGTTGTTTCCAAAATCTCCACATTGGATCTTATGCATGGTAAGAGAGGAGGCTATATGACCAGAGAAAGTGGGGTATACAGGATCAGTCATCTTAGCTCATGGTTCTTGTCTTAAGAACCATTTTAACTCACTTTAGGGGTCATTTTGATATCTGTCAGAATATCCCAAAATAGCACAAGTTTCCATTTCCAGATTGTTTGTCATCTGGAGAATTTATTCTTAGAGCAAGAATAGTTTAGTTTACATTAAATGTCGACCAAATATGGTTGGCTTGTTTTGGCTTATTATGTATGAATCCAAGAATGATGTTTTCTTATTACCCGAAAATGGGATTATTTTGTTAAACACACTTAAAAATAAACATGGCTCAAAGTAATATGTGCACAAAACCAATGAGTTCATACTGTACGTTCCAAAATAACTCTGATTTTTAATATATATCATCTCTTGAATCAATTGCCTTCTTACATGTAGGACCACTTTGATTTAAGTGTCTTTTTTTTCAGTATTTCTTCAACTCTTTCAGAACTTTTTCTGTGTCAAGCTTTCTTTTACAATTCACAGGCAGGCTATGTAGCTTAAGCACCCTGAGTGTGAGGTATCAAACCCAGGAATGTAGAATGCAAGTGTTAATTATAATTATTATAAACTAAGGAAAATCCGATTATTCCATTAACTTCATACACAGGTTCTCTATTTACTTCCATTTGAAATTCACATATCACATTCCAAATGAATGTGATTCTTTCATTTCTTTCATTTCATGAATCCCGTCACAAATCTCTGCTAAATCAGAATCAGTATTATGAAAATTGTGTGAAGGGGAGGGCATTCTTATTTAAAAATAATAATAATCCTTGCAGAATTTAAGGAGAATGTAAGAAACATAATCCACCGCTTTGTAGTAGAGAATATAAGCAACAATTATATAACTCTGATGCAAAATATATAGCATAGCTGTAATATGCTATAATACAGTATTTTATTAAGCAAAGCAATGGCGCATAATTAGTATCTGCAAAACATATGGCTCCCCAAAGCTTGGGGCTTCCTAGTTCTTTCGTTTCCTACTGGTTTGCTCCCATCTTAGTAGTTTCTCCCTTTATTATTATTAATAATATTATTACTGTCATTCCCTCTTGCATTTTTTCTAACATACACACATACCCACACATACATACCACAGGTTTAATTCATTTAACAAATAATCTATTAAGATATAATTATGACACCGCAGAGCCACTAGAAAAGCAGCATTCCTGCATTCTCGCTGCCTTGGGCAACTACATTTCCATATCTGATGTCAGTGGAAGGAAAATAGGATCTCCAATTGCTACACAGCTTAAGCACCCAAGCAAAAATGAAGCATATGCTACACACCTTGTAAGTAATCATTTTCTATTCTGTATCCTAAGACTGTTCTTCTCACTGTCAAAATGACCTAGGGCAGTGATGGCGAACCTTTTACTTTCCAAGTGCCAAACAGGAACATGCTTTGCGCCCTGTGCACGCTCGCATACCATCCACGGTAACACGCGGCTCCTCCCCACGTGCTGCACATGCAACTGCACCATCTGTGCATGCGCACAGCTTTCGCACATCTGTACTAGGGCACTGTGAGTGCACAATCTCACCACATGCGCATGCGCACAGCTTTTGTGCGTGCAGTGCACATGCGCAAATGCTGTCTGCGCATGCACGCACAATCTTGCACGCAAGCGCAAACACACTCGCATGTGCAGGAGAGCTCCGAAAACCAGCTGGGTCTCCTGAATTGCACGTATGCACACCAGAGGTGCGCGCATGCACAGTTTCAGGTGAGCTTGGCGACGGCTCACGCGCCTGGAAAAATGGTTTTCATGCCATAGGTTCACCAACACGGACCTAGGGTATCTCATTATCAATGCAGACTAAATTTCCCTTCTCTCAAAGGCTATGGCTGGATAAGTTTGACAAAAGTCTTCCCTTCCACCTTTTCCCTTGGATGCAACTCATGAAACTGCACATCCTGGCTGGCCTACCTATGATAGTCAGTACTGGTTAATACACAACAGACTCTATTTCTACTGTACTTAGTAGTAGGTTAGTAGGTCGAAAATGCATAATTGTAATTTTTATTTGCATATGAATATGAACTTTTCACCCCTCTGCCTCACAAATACTCATAATATTGAGCAGTAATACAGTATTATGCATTTCAGACTGGAAGTAAAAATAAAAAGACTAGCTACAAGATTTAGAAATCCAGCAACCATAACAAAATTAAAGTCCTGAAATATTACATGAATCAAACATTTACCTCCATGCCTATAAATGCTTTTCCATCTGCAGAGTCCCTACTTCATACCCTTTTTTAAAATAGTCTACAAATTGAAGATCAGGAAAGAGTTAATTCTGAAAATCACTGAGAATACTTTACCCAATTGTCGCAAAGGAGCTTTTTTTTTTTAAAAGGCAACTGGACTTTCTTTGTTTTCCTTTAAGACATTTCACTTCTCATCCAAGAAGCTTCTTCAGGGTGGAGGGAAACACCTTTGGGACAACCATGACCTGAATGACTGAGAAGCTCCATAGACACCTTACCCAATTATTCTTTTTTTTAATTATTATTGTAATACTTGCCCAGTTTTATTACTTACAAGACTAAAAATATATCTCACTTGGGGAAATGGAATTTTGCCAACATTATTTTAGTTTAGAAAAATTTTATGAGTAACCAGTAGCATATCAGTTATTATATCAACCTGTCATGACCACAAAATAATTGTGGGAACCAAGTAGACAGAACATCATGTCACTGCATTTCCATCATTTCTTTTCATGATAATTTTATGTTTTGTTTGCTTTTAATATTGTTGAATAGGGTGACTAGGGTATATGATGGAAGGGTCACTTATATTTTAATTATTGGATCAAAGAGACAAGCTTAACAGTTCACCAGACATCCTTTATAAAGATATGTCATCTTCTCATTATCCCAATTCTAGTTCCTCCCAATTATTACCAAAATGAATTGCAATCCATTATTTTTGCACTTAAGAGAATAAAAATGTAGCACTCCTCCTTAATTGGAACGAGACAGCTTCAGTAATTCCTTTTAACTACGGCTACATAACTAGGGCTACGATCATTTTGTTCTGTGAGTTTAGGTTTGAGGCTATTTTATCCTAATTTATATCATCATGGGTTTGCAAATGATCTAATCGTTGACCAAAATAAAGTGATATGGCTATTGATGGACTACGTCATATCTATGATTTCATAGCCCTCTCCTAGGTAGCAGAAAGTTTAACCTCTGGAAAGTACACTGGGACCAAGGATAGTTTTTCAGCATATACTTCTAAAATGGGACAGATTAAGTCTCATACATTATGATATATAAGAGTGCCCTTCTGTGAGAATAAGAGTCATTTCCACTCCAAGCACTGTTCCCAAACCCTTCCCCTGTACTACAAAGCCTGCATTTTTCACAGTGGATTAGCAAGTCTAGACATCCTATAAAATGTCAATGAAGGTATGGATCTTTGGTGCATATTTCTCTGGAGAGCCTCACTCATTTGTAATGCTGTTCTCTCCATCCAATCAATACAGCCACAACAGCCTTCTGCACTCCTCATCACAAAACAGAACCCCTTCCCTGCCCACTCCAAGCCCCAGGAAAAGGAAAGGCAAAAGGGAAGATGTTGGCGAGACTGCAAATAAAAGTATATTTAATTCAAAGTATTAACCATAGAGGCATCATAAAAATTATTATCCTGAAAAGGATCACACCTCTGGGGCAGAAAAATGAGTGGAATAAAGGAAGCCCCAACTGAGTGTTGAAACACCCATGGGATGTGATTATCTCCTGGTAAAAAAGCATCTCTGAACTTACTGCTATTCTGAATCCTCAACACACAGAGACACAGTTTATACACTATACATACAAGGAACATGGGAGATGTGTGTACATAAATTATTTAGGTGAACTATTTCATTTCCACAAGAGAGTGGGGCAAGTCTGCATTAAAATGCTTCAGCTGTGAGATTCACAGATATATTAATATCCATATTCTGGAGTGTTGAGCGGTCTCTCAGAAAACGCTCTTTAGCCTCAGTTATTTTATGATGGCACTGCAGATGTGTGGCAGGGCAGAATGGCAAAAAAACCACCCCAGTTTTCAGAGAAATTGGCTTATCAGGACTCCATATATTTGCTGGGGGGAAAGACCTCTTCATCGAATGACCCTTGCTGCTCAGTAAGGCATCATAATTTCTCATTATGATTCCCAGTTCTCTTTCCAATGCTACTCCTGGAAACAGCTCTACCGCGTCACATCTGAGTCTTTGCCCAACTATTTTACTAAATGGCAGCAAGATGGCACAAGACAAGCTAGAGCAGGAAGCAAGCTCAGGATTACACATGATCCAGGTTGTCATTGTGTAGTCACTGGAAGAAAAGCAGCTAAAGATTAGTCATGCGTACAGTGGGAAAGGAGACCTCCATTTGGGTATAATTCCTGTTTACCTTCATTGTGCTTAACTGCAATCATTGTTAGAAACAATAATCACAGAAGTATATCAGATAATGCAATTAACTGCATTAATTTCTTTGGGACTTGTTCTACCACTGAGTAATAATTGAGTAATAGGTTTGTGCACACAGCGACCACCATTAGGGCCATTAAATGCCTGATTGCTTTTATCTGCATTTCTGACACAGAGGGAGTTGCAAGCCAACCATTCTTTGCAACCAAATTAACACCAGAGCCTTTTCAAGCTAAGAGTGATGTATTGTACATCCCAACGTGACTGAAAACACAGCAAGCACACTCTGAATTTATTGTCAGAAGTACGACAGATGTGTGTTTGCCACCTTGAGTTACTTATAAAGTAATAAGGACAGCTTAAAAATCAATCAAACAAACAAACAAACAAACAAACAAATAAATAATCATTTGGAGGGTTCTCCTTTTATACCTACTGCTCGCTCCTTCTTTTCCTTCTACTGTACTGCTTGAAGTTGAAAGAGGAGCAATTGGCGGTATAAGGTTCTTTCCTTCCCAGATGGAAGAAAATGGCAGAGACTGCTTGTCTCCAATTTCTTCAGCCCACCCATGCATTCCAGCAAAGTGGATGTTCTTTTGGCCTTCTCCACTAAATGTTGCCATCTTGTGAGACCTAGGAAGCATAACTTGTCATCCCCACCTTCTAGAACAGCATTCCCCAGAGATAAAGGCAGAGTCCTGTCTCCTGGGATCCAGGAAAGTTCTGATGCCAGGCCTGGGGTTAATTCATTATTATTTTTTTAGGATCTTTGTCCTGTTTTTTATTATTATTATGGTTAATCTTTGGTGAGATTCACAGCCTTTGAGGCTGATTAATAGCTCAGCAGCTCAAGTCCTAACCAAGGACCAAGGAAATTATTATTATTATTAACATTATTAACATTATTAACATTATTAACATTATTAACATTATTAACATTATTAACATTATTAACATTATTAATATTATTATCTTGCTGTTCATTTGACAGTAAGCTTTGGCATTTGGATCAAAATAACTGAAGGTTAGTGGAAAAATATGTCCTTATAGAGTGAGGAGAAACCACCAGTAGAGCTACACGCAATCCATCTCCATTTGCTATCCTGGCCATCACCGCCCAAGCTGTGATCAGGGGGACATTTTGGATTCAGAAAAAAATAAAATAAATGGGGAATGAAATATGAAAGCCTTAAGAATCCTGTCCACTGATAAGCAAGCTTTTTTCCGGTCTGGAGTCTTGCTTTGACTTTTAGCCTTTCCAAGGTGCAATTCCAAGGCACACTAAATGTGCACAATTTCATGGCTATGGATCACCAACAGCAAATAAAAAGCTGCCATGTGAAAATTATTTTTCTGCTCCAGTGAGTACAATGTACCTTCTAAAAATAGGAAGCTCCTACTATGTTTGTAGGCAATTCAGGGATTGTGACAAATAGAATAACTATTTGATAGTAGGATGCTCTTGAAAATAAAGAAACATTTGGATCACTCTTCTTGCTTCAGGGGGAATACCCTTGATAACTCAAAGTCTAAAAATAGGGATCGTTGTAAAATAGGAAAGGAACAGCAACAGTGTGAGTGCATGTAGATGTCTTGCTATATTGCACTCTGATGAACATTTATTGAACATAAGGTCCATTGACCACAGAAGTCTGGATCACATAAAAGCTAACCTTACACTTTGATGGCTTTGGGCCAACTTTCTATTACTTACCATTAGATGATAACCAGACCACAATAATTTTTAATGTAGTTCTTTTAATATTTATTTGTGTAATTTGTTTTTGCTTTAATAAATAGGGAGGAAACACAAATAGACAAGAAAAAGAAGCACAAAAACTTAAGAGGTTGTATATAATAAAGTATTTGACCAGTTTTTAAACAAATCATTCAGTCCTAATAAACAAAATAATATGCCTCATCCTTTCAATTAAATTGATAAAAAGCCAGATCATAAACAGAAAATGTATCTGTAATCCAAGATTTTAAATTAGAGATACCTCTATCTTTCTAATACCATCCTCTTTTTACTGCCTCATTTTCAATAAATCTATAATTATTCACATAATAGTAAATTCCAAGTTTTTAATATATAACACCATGATTTGTTTAGCCAAATTTGGTTAAATCAACCTTAGTGCAACATTATCTGTGAACACAATGAGTAGGATTTAGAAAGAGTTTTGTTAATACAAATCATTTTTACTGAAGATGCAGAACTTATGTTTGCTTTTCTAAAAATAAATAAAATTATTTGGGAATTTTTGCTCTGGGCTCAGAGCAAAATGGAACAAATTTTGAAAGTTCCAATTCCATTATTTAACCTGAGATGCTTTTATCAAATTTCTGTAAACCACATACCCCTTCAAAATATACTGAGGTAGCATTGTACATACTAATATTTACAAGGATTAGATATGTTTTTTAATTGGAAAAGGTTTTTTTTTAAAAAAATATGGAAAAATGATCAAGTGGGAATATGCTGCAATTTCCATAATTTCATATTTGAAAAGCAAACTTGATGTAGGGTGAAATTATAATTGGAAATAATTCTTTGATTATAATTTTATACCTGGAATGGTGCCACATCCAAAATTTGGATTTTCTCATGTACACTATCTTAAATTGATGTATAACTTTCAGTGTTGACTTTATGTATTGTTTATTTTTTGACAGTTTTTGTTAATGATTTGTACTGTGTTAACAAAGCACTTTCAGTAAAAATTTCAATAGGATTTTTGTTTTAAAAAATGGATATAACATTTTCCACAATCTCTAATGATTCACTGGAATGCATTCGTTTTTAATGATATTTCAGATCTGTTGATACCCACTTGTAGTTCACTACCTGTACCTTATGTTTTTACATATTCTGTATTTATTTTTATTCCTTCAAAAAGATATTCAGTAAAAAACAATTTAATTTTCAAAAGAAAAGAAATAGTCAGATTAAACATTCCACATAGCACACTCTTATTCATGTAAGTCCTAGTGTAGCAACTGACTTTTGTGGCTAGATTTTACATTAGGATTGGCATCCTGTACATATTTTCCTCAAACATAAGGAACAGAAATAAGATTTGAGCAACCATTTCTTGATGTTTTGTTTGTGTCTGATGGGTAAATGTTGATGAATTGAGGTCTCAGACACTGTAATTTGTAAAAATATATTTTTATAGTCGTAAATGTAATATTTTGAAGAAAAATATGTTTTCACATTTGCCTTTTACACACCCAAAGTGTTCCACTGGTGAGCTGTCATGATTCCTGAAGGTGTCCAATTCTTGGGTCCCTCTCTCTCTCTCTGTCTCTCCCTCCCTCCCTCCCTCCCTCCGTGTGTGTGTGTGTAGCCTCCTATTTAAATATGATATTTAAACATTTGTTATGTTTTTAACTGTACACCCCCTCAGAGTCACCCTGTGAGCAAGATGGGCAGTATCTAAATACGATGATAGATAGATAGATAGATAGATAGATAGATAGATAGATAGATAGATAGATAGATTATATAGATGATACCGGTAGAATATATTAAGACTTTCCTATTACCATTTTATTCCACCTATAAATCAACATCAGAGAGCGCAGCCCAGTGTGTTGAAGAGGTTTGTTTAAACATCAAAAGAAGAACACAGAGAAGTAAGATGATAAAAATAGTATTAATCATTTGCAAATACATCTTTCCTGTCAGTGGGAGCTTAACCTTTTTGTTTAATGTTTCTGGAGTAAAATACATTCATTTTTATATGCCATCTACTTACAGTTAGAACTCAGATTGCTATAAAAGGTTTATTCTTATTGTACTACAGTTTGGGATGAATTTGGTGAAGCAGCATACCACAAAAGCTAAAACATGCACAGGCCTTATTATTTTAAGAAAAAGGATCCAATTTTTTAATGATAAATGTAAACTGCAAAGCTGCACTTTGGATGGAAATTGTAAAACTTCTCCAGGAGACAAGCCACACAGCTTTAACTAGCAAATGTGCTAAACAAAAGGAAAAGACAAATGGGCTAAAGCTTATTTGTTGACCAGCAATGAATGCAACATCATTGCATGTGGCAACATTGATTGGATCAATTTAGCTTCACTCTCTGCCCCTGGATTTACTCATTCATAAGGGACTTGGGTAGGATTTAGCTAGTGTGTGCAGAAAATCCTACAATCTATAGCCCACTCCTTTCAATTTCAAATGCTACAGATTATGGATGAAAGTTTGGTCACCTGCAGGATTTACAACTTCAAAGCGGATGAAAATAAAAAGACCTGCAAAAGGCTGAGGGAGGAAAAATAAAAACAATGAACTATACAAAGGAATGAGAGGAATGAGAGGGAGACTTGCAAAGGCAGCATTGAAGAAGTCTCCAAATCCTGATTCTTATACTTCTGGCATCCCACTGAATCAGGAGGGGAGAAGGGGTAGAGCTGATTTACACAATAGCCCAAATATTTTGCTTGTCTTTTTTCTGTTTACCCTGTGCAAGCTCCCTCAGAACAAATAGAGACTGCATGGTGAGGCAGTTGCCTGTATTCTGTTCTCCTATCATTTGGCAAAGTCTCAAACAAGAAAATTAATGAGCCTCTGGGTATTTAATGTAAAGCTTAAGGCAAAGATTAAACTCTTAAATGGTACCTAGTAAAAAGGAAATCTGGTATTTAGGAATTATTTTTTGTTTGAGGATTTGCCCAGCTTGGTGGGATATATGAGAACAGCTAATGGCAAAACAAAGATCTAAAATCCTGCAGTCCCAAGATTGTAAAGCCAGAGCTGCTGACACCCTATCCCCCTCCCCACCTCTTTGTATTTGGAAACCCATGGAAACTCTTAAGCTCTAAAAGAGACCTAACAACAGTTTTCCCCTCTCTCCAAAAAGCCTCACCCAAAACAAACCAGCAAGCCACACCCCAACTCAGTGCCTCATCAACCTGCGGCCCTGTGGTGGGTCTCACTAATGGCTAAAGTGTTGGTTGATTGTAGATTTTGAAAGGTGAGAGTTACCGATATAAATATAAATGAATTGCCAGGATTTACTTATAAGCAGGGAGGGATTGTTGCTTCTACAAGAACAAAGTTCAGCCACATATAGGGTTTTTTTTTAAATTAATTTATTTATTTATATGCCGCCCTTCTCCGGAGACTCAGGGAGGCTTACAATGCGTTAAGCAATAGCCTTCATATTTTGGTATATTTTATACAAAGTCAGCTTATTGCCCCCACAAACCGGGTCTTCAATTTACCTACCTTTGAAAGGATGGAAGGCTGAGTCAACCTTGAGCCTGGTGAGAATTGAACTCGCAGTAATTGCAGGCATCTGGAAGCTAAATACTATCTTTTAACAGTAGCATTAGTCTGCCGCGCAACTCAGGCTCCTAGTTTGCATCAAGGCATTATTCAGAGATATATACGCTACTGCAGATATGCCCAGGGGTGGGCTGCTGGGGATTCGCAGGGGTTTGGGAGAACCTCTAGCTAAGATTCTGTGCAATTCGGAGAACCCCCAAATCCCACTCCTAGCTGGCCCCGCCTGCCCCGCCCCTCCGAGGAGTTCCCACATGGCCCATTTTGGATGCAGGTAAATGCAGGACGTGTGCGTAGGCTCGGGGAGGGCGATAAACGGGCCAACCGTAAGATCAGGAAGGGCTCCAGAGAGCCTCCGGAGCCTGGGGAAGTCATTTTTGCCCTCCCAGAGGCTTGAGGAAAGCCTCCAGAGCCTGGGGAGGGCAAAAGCATCTCCCACCCCCACTGTGGTGCAGGAGGCCATGTCCACCATGGTGATGCCAACCCAGCAACTGGGCAGAGAACCCCTTGCTAAAATTGTTGAAGCCCACCCCTGGATATGCCTATAATTGCAATGTTGTAATTGCATGTGGCAATGGCGGAACAGATAAGTTGTGTATTTCTGGAGCCACTGAAGGTGACTCAGAATTATAGAATAACAGTGTTGAAAGGCACCTTGGAAGTCTTCCAGTCCAAC
Organism: Stegonotus admiraltiensis; assembly: GCA_032468215.1. Lineage (NCBI taxonomy): Eukaryota > Metazoa > Chordata > Lepidosauria > Squamata > Colubridae > Stegonotus > Stegonotus admiraltiensis. Next base: position 11,204 of record JANHZT010003429.1, on the reverse strand, counting down.
CCTCTACTCAAGAAGAAGACCCTTTACCATTTCAGACAAATGGTGGTCCAATCGCTTTAAAACGCCACGTGTTGGAACATTCGCAACTTCTTAGTTCTAGGTTGGTTCTCTCTTTGATTAGTTTCTATCCATCACTTTTTGTCCTGCCTTCAAGTGCTTTGGAGAATAGCTTGACCCCTCTTCTTTGTGGCAGCCCCTTAGATATTGGAACACTGCTATCATGTCCCCCCTAGTCCTTCTTTTCATTAAACTAGCAATTCCTGCAACCGTTCTTCATGTTTAACCTCCACACCTGAAGCTTCATTTTGCTGCAAGTCCCGTGTCTCCTCGGCTTTGGGATTCTTGAAATATTTCAGTCATTGTACACAAGTTTAGTTTAGTTTAGTTTAGTTTATTTGATTTATATACCGCCCTTCTCCCGAAGGACTCAGGGCGGTGAACAGCC